>JBAHVQ010193598.1:0-14276 GCA_036872915.1 Nanipora kamurai | reverse complement strand
AAGGAACTCGTCACAATACAACCTACGACGAAAAATGACTCTAACGCTCCCAAAACCTAAGACTGACATGGTTAAAAATTCTTCATCTTATAAAGCTGTAACATTGTGGAACTCATAAAGTAATAACACGAGGCTGATCAGTGACCCAGGGAAATTCCGAAATTTTTTGAAAAATGGGACATTATCAAATAGTCCGGTTTAATGCACTCTTGTTCATAATTTGTAAATTGTATATAGATCTTTTTAATTGTTTTGTAATTTAACATATTTTCTTTAACTTTATATTTAAGCTCACGACCCCATCAGCATCAGTTTTAAGCTGTATTACTTATCGTGATTAAATAAATGCTATTATTATTAGTAGTATATATATCGTGAGAATGCCGGACAAGCGAAGCGTATATTCAAGGAATATTTGGCATTAACACTCAGTAATATGAAATGATATATATATTAGGTCTCAAAATATATCATTCTGATACTCGAAAATTTCTTTCACCCAATGTATATATCATTTCATGTTACTGAGTGTTAATGCTAAATATTCCTTGAATATTCCGTCGTTGTAGATAGTTCGTTATTGATTTGTTTATTGGGTACATAGTAATGGGCGGATGTATTGTTTTCAGCAAAGGATTTCGTTTACTGTTATTTCCGTTGCTTATGCTTGGGCGTTGATCGATATTTTGGATCTGTTGTCCTACGTACAGATGTTGTGTGTGTCGTAACTTTTCTCACGCAAACTTAAATTTCTGCAAATGTTGACCTACAAGTTGATGTCGAGCATGAAGATTGATTTGAAGAATGTAAATCTTAAATGCGCATGCTCCTCAATCCATCTCAGAAAAGTTTTATGAAATCCTGACGACATTCGAACCCGTAATCTGTTGATCGCTGGTAGGATGCTTTAACCATTGAGCTACACCAACGGACCCAGACATTCGCTCGACACTGTGGGTAATTTCTTGTCACTCTCGTATCGCGCAATTTCAAAATGAACGTGATAGTTGTTGAATACCCTTACTTTTAAAACATTTATAATTGCGGAAACATACCATCTGCATTTGTGTAGCTCAATGATTAAAGGTATGAATAAGAAGGTCGCGGGTTTAATCTGTGTGAGAAAATCTTGGATTACCTACTTGAGAGTATTTTCGTTCACATTTATGAAGAAGATTTAGTTTTTTATATATTTCTCCTCTGACATATATTTGTATTTTCCTTAAATTTTTTCATGGTGAAAATGGTTGATAATGTGTTACTTATTTCTGTATCTTCCTTTAATTTTAACAAAATAGTATTCAGCTGTTGAGGAGGAAAGACGCCTGGAAAATATACAGATTGAAAAAGAGAGAAAGCTTAAAAATTTTCAACAAGAAGTTCGAGAAAGAGTAAAAGCTTTAGAAAGACTGAAACGATTACAGCAGCTGGACAAGTCCTATGAAGCAGTAAGTGGCATGACCAGATACTGGGCTTGTACAATATTTACCTTAACTGCATGATCAAATTATTTACAATGGCTGAAAAAAGAGCTTCGTGTTTATCAAACGCTCACAAAGGATCATGGCTACCTTTGCTTTATTATTTGAACTACTGCATGGGGTGCGTTGTTCGAAGGTCGTATAACTTTATCCGGTGGATAAGTCTTATCCATTCATTGGCGCCGGCAGGGTTACCAACCTGGGGGGCAAAGTCGAGGGGTCCGAGAGCATGCTTCCTTGGAAAGTTCTGAAATTTTATACTTTCTGCAATGTCATGTCTTTCATTTTCAGGTGCAAATTAAGACGATTTTTTACAAAAAAAGGTTATCGTATGGCAAATAACAAATGTTTCGCAGAACGACAATTGACAAACCTAGAGAAACCGATAAATAATTTATTATTCGAATTAATGACATGCGGCTTGTTTGCAGACTAGGCCTTGGTGCCTTAATCAGAGCATTTGTTCCACACATACGTCCTAGATGGGAGCTTTTCATTTTGCAAACTTTAATAATCACACCTCCCCAACTTACGTTTTTCTCATCAAATTTTGCGCTAACTCAAAATCGGTTCTGGAGAAAATTGGAGGGCGGCAACTGGTGTTTGTAAGTCACGGAAAGAGTTTTCTTTCTGAAGAATTTTTCATCCAAAACAAAGAAAATTTAATTTGAAATCCCAAAGGTCTTGTCGAACATCAAAAACACCATTCGATGTCTGAGGACGGTTTTTGGCTTTTGCTCTTTCCCGGCAGGATCACTCTTCTATTTTGTTATTACTCAGGGGGAGACATCTTGCCTGGCAAGAGTTATAACCAGCGGCGCAATCAAGAGGGGACTGTGGGCCCGCCCCCGTCTGCCAATAACGAACTTTTGGTAAGTTTCTTTCACCTTAAGGCATGTTGAGATCGTTCCTGCTACGTCTCAAGTTCATAATATTGTTGTTCTGTTACATGAATATCTTTCTATATATGGCTCCTCAAGTATTATCTGTCTGCAAATAAGTATTTTCCACCTTCGTATTAGAAGATTCTCCATATCTGAATCAGCAAAGCTACTGGTGCATGCTCTGATTACTTCAAAATTGGATTCTGTTTGGTCTTCCATTGAGTCTTTATCGAAAACTTGAAAGCTGATCAGAAAGCTGCTGCTCGATCTCGACGATCTCCGTATCGTCCAGAGATGATCACATTACACCTGCTTGAATATACTGGGTAAGCTTCACTGGCCCCCAGTTGAAAAGCGTATCCAATTTAAAGTCCTCCTGATTACCTACATTGTATTCAAAACCAAGATCCAGGTTATATTGCTGAACTTTTTGAACTGCCATCCTTTACGCAATCTTAGATCTTGCAATAAGTACTTGACGTTAAAAAACCTTAAGTCCTTTTGAGTACATGCATTCCAAGTTGCCGTGCTTGAGCTGTGGAATTGATTTTCACTGAAAATTAAATGCATTGTGCCGACTATTATTTTTGAAAAACAACTTGACGTCTTAAGACACTTCTCTTTACACAAGCATTTCACTTTTTTCACTTTTACACTGTAGCTGAATTTATTTTATATAAGATTGCCGTATTTATAAATACTTTTTATCCTATATACATGAAAATGGGTACGGGTGGCGCATGCTTCTAGTGCACTGTCTTTCACCACTAAAGTTGAGCCCCGACGATGTGGGTTAACACTCGGATCGTCGACCTTGGACTCATTCGGGTGAAGTGGTTGGTTATCTGCTGTGCTTTGAGGTTTTTTCTCCAGGTTCTCGGGTTTACTTTCCATCACTTATGTTTTCATCTCGAAAACATCTGACTGTCTTCGGTACGAGGTAACTGACTTTAAATAATACAAAACATAACTTCCAAAGGATAGCATAAGTTAAATTGGAGTTTCCTGTATACCGCGGGTCCAATTTTAACCGAAATTACCCACTAATGAGGTTCCTTAAAGGTTTTCTTTCTTTATTTTAGGTGGCAGCAGAACAAAAAATTATTTATCAAAGCTCGTTTCCTAAGAGAATTCCAAGTCATAAAAAGGATACGTGCATTTATCGCGAGGCAAATTATTCGAGCATCCAAGTGGGAGTACCAGGCAGCTGTAAATATGGTTATAGTGTCGTGAATGATCCTGAAGAGGTAAACATTGCCAGTGTGTTACTTGATGAACAAGTTAAAAAGGTAAGTTATTGCCATTGTTGTGGGTGTAAAGTTGATATGGAATATATTTATTGAGGCTGTTACCTCCAATAGTGATACCTGACGTTTTTTGTTTCTTTTTAATTTTTATTTCACAGAACAATACTCTTGGTATTATTTTGTCTCGATTATTTTCAATATTAATGACAATTACTATGGTATTAATAATATTAATAATGATAATTATGCAGCAATTACTGTTTGATACCATTGTCTATAGTTGAATAAGGCTGAGTAAGTGTTAATCAGGAGAAAGCTTACGATCTTTTGATTATGCATGACATTAAGTTTCACCCAAAATCGAAAAACAGTTTGACATTCTTTTTGACTCAGTTCAAATTTTTAGTTAGGATATCTATATAGAATGTGGAAATGCAACATATGATATTTTAACATGTGGAAATTCCAGAATTGAATTAATGGAATTAGCATCAATAATTGAGAAATCATAAAGGAAGTAGATATGGATGAAGGTAACAAGTACCTTAGATTTAAATACTGGGGAGAGGTGAGATCAACGACAAGACCATCAGGAGTAAGATCACGAGAGAATATCTTGGAAGAATGAGAAAGATATTGATGTCAAAATGGAATAGAACCTACTATATACAAGTCATCAACGCACTATTAGCATACATATTACAATATCATGCCGCAATATTGAAATGGACAGAAGAGAAATTGCAGGAATTAGGTCGAAGATTAACGGAGAATGATGGGAGTATTTTAATAGGAGCGGAAGAGAATGTATAAATGAAAGGGGGTGTGATCGAAGTAGAAGATTGCGTAGAGGAGGCAAGATTAGGACTGTTGGAATATGTTATGGGCAATAATAAAAGGGTACTGAGAGCAGCTAGACAAGGGACTGTTGCCACCCAAAAAGGAGCCAGTCAGTAGAAAGAAAGCAAGGGAAGGAGAGAGAGGAGTGTGAATTGGAAGAAAAGCAACTCCATGGTCAGTAATTCAGACAAACAAAAGGAGCAGCAAGTGAGAAGACCTGCACATGGTTAAGTAAAAAGCATCTAAAAAAAGAGGCGGGTTTTTTGATGGCTGCGCAAAGCCAGGCGCTCAGGACAAATATCATCAAAACTAGTATCGAGAAGTCGCAGGAGGACCCGTTATGTCTTATGTGTAAACAGAAGGATGAGACGGTGATGCGTCTTCTGAGTAAATGTCTCAAAGTAAATGGTTTGCACCTGGGAGAATCGTAACATGTTTGTGGAAGTTGAATGTCCCAAACTTACGGAAATCGAATATAAGAGGAGGCACGATGGAGTGGGAAAGGTATTGCACTGAGATGAGTGCCGACAGTATGGATTGGATTGTAATGGGCAATGGTACGACCACACGTCGGAAAGTGTGCATGAAAATGAGGATGTAAAGGTGGGACTTCTCAGTTCACATACATAATAATATAGAGTCCTGGAAAAGGAACAAGAAAAAGTAACTAAATATCAGTATATGGCCATCGAAATAAAAGCTCTTTGGAAGTTGAAGGAGGTAAAAACTACTTCGGCAGTCATTGAGGTGCTAGAATGTGCTTAAATGAGATAGAGGTGCTTAAATTCTCCAATGGGGCTAGAATCAATTCGATAAAAATAATGATAAAAATGATAATAATTATAACGATAATTATAATACTAGTAGCAAAGTAGTAGCAGTATTAGTAGCATTTGTAGTGGTCTTAGTCATAATCATCGTAACAGTGGCAGGGGCAGGGACAGTCAAGAGTTAAGCAAACACTACGGCAACTTCAACGTGTTCTAACATTAGAATTTTTCATTTAAACGAACCAATTCCCAACGTACCCAGACGAAGAATCAGACATAGTTTGACGCTACTCTTATTTGAAAAGTTCTGAACGTAGCTTGCAACAAGACCGTTCTTGATCCAATGTTTCGACACTTGGATGAGGTTCCTATTTATATTCTCACTGCATTACTGATGACATTGTCTATCAATGAGATGCAAACATACTTCAATAATAATGACGGTGGTCTACTATCTGTGCCTATTCATCTCATTAATAAATAACGTCATTGGCGGCTCATTGAGAATAGAAATAGCGACCTGATGAAGCCTTGTCCCTGATGAAAACGCTGGAATAGAATGTCGAAACATTTGGTCATGAATGGTTATTTTGTACGCTACGTTCAAGACTTTTCAAGCCAGAGTAGTGTCAAACCATTGCACGTCATAATGAGATCCTGAGCGAAATTTGTACTGATGTGGAAAAGGAACCTCAGTTGCAACCTCTAAGTCGTGAGTACATTCTTCCACCAACAGGAGACAAACAAGAAGAGGCCAGAGTACGTATTCGAGTGACAGGTTTCAGGGGTCGTCAGCAAAGTGCAATTTTTAATGTGAGGGCAATTTATCATATCAGTGTACCAGGCTACTGGAATCCCATTAAAGTATCCAATCATTGTACAGAAAAGGAGAGCAACGAAAGAAAAGGGAATAATGTGACAGGATTGTAGAAAGGCTTAGAAAATAATTCTGTTCAAACTGAGATAAACCAAAGACAATAAAAAGTCTGAGCTCGAACTCGCAACCTTTTGAAATGCTAGCTAGACGCTATAACCAGTGAACCACTACAACTCAGATGGCAGCGCAAGGGTAGTTTCAGTATTTAAACCTGGGACGAGTCAGTCGGAAATGGCTTCGAAAATCTTCCGTCAGATGTTATTACTAGGCAGTTTAACGAATAACAACATTTGAAATAGTCCAGCAAGTCATGGCCGACTGGCTCGTCCCAGGTTTAAATAACGAAAGTAACCTTGCTCTGCCATCTTATTTCGAGAAACTAGAAATAGTGAATGGCTAACATTTAGAGGATTGCTGGTTCGATTCCCGTCTGGAGCTTACAGTTTTACTGAGTCCTTGGCTTACCACAGCTTGAGCAGCAAGATTTAACAGCATTAAACTGCAATCCTCGAAGACAAATTAACCTTTTCTTGGCCAAAGTTGCCATAAGGCAACTTATCAATTTTACTCTGGCTAACGCCAAACAATTATATTCGTCAATGGGAGACTTCCTGGAAGCCTAAACAAAGGGGATATGGAAGTTGAGTATGCCTCCTATACAACTTTGGCCTTTTTCACTGCGGGAGAATTAAGGAGTGAGAACAAAGTAGCATACAAGCGTACACGGCCGAGCTTTTAGTCTATAAAATAACTTTGGCCTTGATACAATGCTTTCTCGCGTTTGCTTTACTTTTATCGAAGGTCGTATACATAAATGGCACAAGGTAAAGGTCATCTTTAAGACATATATTGAAATTAAATATAAAGTTTACTCTGTAACATTGCCAAAAACCCATTGTCTCACTTACAATAATTGTTTTTAATGATGAAAATTTTAACTGTATTTTAGTCTCCTTTTTTCTAATTTTATTGCATTCACCTTTTTATTAGTAACACTAATTTTTTTGAATATCAAATGAAATAGTAGTTTTATTTATAAATAATGTGATAAATGGTGAGAAGAAGAAGAATAATATTAGTAACATTAGATAATAGTGATAATAAGAGTCTGCTAAATAACCTAGTATGTTTGAATTAATTTTACAGTAAAAGAGATAGAATTGCACGAGATTAAATTACATAAATGAATTACGTAAGCCAAGAAAATTATATATAACTGCAAGGAATACTTTAAAGATAGAAAATTCAAAAAGGTATTAGATTAACGTAACTTTCGATCTTGCTGGTTTTTATCACCTTAGTACTGTGGTCATTGGAATAGAAAACAATTGGCAAAATTTTCTTCCCACAAGAAGGCATTTATTATTCTAATAGTTGTTATAACACTGTGCCATCACAGACATTCTCTTTTTCTGCGTTTCCACCGAATCATAAAAACACGAATGAAAGTTTGTTGACCGAGAAGTGGCGAAACTGAGTAGACGAACCTGAAGGACAATTGTTTTTAAGACCACTTCATTCTTCAATTTTCCACTAGTATCGTTACAAGTTCGTGAAAATATGCAAAATTCACTTTATAAATAAATCTGTAGAAAGCAAAAAAAAGGAAAATACCTTAGAAATAACATTCACTTAGGAAGGCCGTCAGAATTTTAATCCTTGCTAATGACAGCGGAGTAAGAACTGTTTCCATTGAGTTATGTTAAAATAACTTTAGGCCAGTCGCAGCACATACAGGATATTTGACATCTTACTTATTAATGCCGGACGGAGTTTTTTTCAATATTAGTTGACATATGTATTTGTTTAGTATCCGACTTATTTTCAGGTTCAGACATGTACAAAACATGCCAGGCAAGTTCTCGGATCACAAATTGTTAATATTGATTTGGTAAGTGCAATATACAGTATACAACATCTAGAAGATTCCATTGGTGCTTGCAATGACGGAAACGTATCGATGTATTAAAACGACTTAAACCCTTGATACTTAACCGCAATTTTAGTCCTGTCCTTAATATATGCCATAAATTTTATCAATATTTAATTAACAATTAGATGACGAAGGCGAGTTGTCTCATTGTTTTAGTCGAAACCAGGGTTAGAAAACGTGTTTATTTGAACTGTTAAAAAGTTCTTCATTGATAAGTTAAGATTCGACATTAACAATTTCTAACAGTGATTTTTGGAAGTAAAGTAAACAAATAACATCTGACTGAAGATTTACCGACATTTAACGACTTCTAGTTCAACGAGTCGTTGCCGATGAAGTCGTGCCAGGTTTAAATACCGAAAGTAACCTTGCTCTGACGTCTGAGTTTTAATGACTCACTATTTAGAGGATCTGGCTAGCATTCAGAAGGTGGCGAGATTGAGTCCCGGAGCTCAGAGTTTTTCAGAGTCCTTTGCATTCCACAGTTTGATAAGCAAGATATATCAAAAGAAACCAGCTAGTCGGAAAAAAAGATAGGATATTTGCACGCGAATTAGAATTTTATCATCAATTTTTAAGTGTTAGTATAAATTTTCCATCAGAAAATTCCTCTAATATCTGAGACCAGGAGGAGCTTTCAGATAACAGTGACATGAAGAAAATGGTTTTACAAAAGCTCAATCTCTATTATTTGATTAGTCACATAAAGTCCACTGCAAAGTGAAGACGTGTATTTAGACCACTATTGTTGGGAAAATAGAAACATTTGGCCTGTTGAAAACTTTTTGAAGTATAGTTTGGGTCTCAACCTTTGGCACAAATCAATCAATTTTTACCATTGAAAACTTTCATTCCATATTTTGCTGCCTGTTTAGTCTTTTGTAGAAGCTGATTTCTCCAACAAATTACCCCAAAACTCATCTGAAACCTCATCCAAATTCGAGGTTTTCGTCATTGCTTTATTTTGAACTGGGTTATTTTAATACTAGTGGTCTATTACTATTAGACCATTAGGATCTATCACTATTAGACCATTAGTATCACTAGTAGCTGGTCAGCCAATCAGAATCCATGATTTGTAATAGTCTACGAGTTGGTTTCTAGTAATTCTCAATAGATATCGAATTGCGGCGAATGACGCAGTAAGGCCGTGTTTTCGCCTAGAAATAATGCATATACAGTACTGTGCTGCGTTTTCGTTATAAATTTCGTAAAACTAATACATGTAAATTAGTTTCTATTATAAAGAATTAGATTATTTGCTCAACTTCTGGTATTTAATTTCTGGTATTATAACTTATTTGGCCTCATCAGTACTACCTCAGAAATTGAGAGCAAATAATCTAATAGTTAAACTTCAGGCTGACTATTTTTGACCAGCAATTTCAATTCAACATTTGGTTGCAACATCAGTTTAGTATTTGCGAGATGTCCCTCCCCCCATCTTTTTTAACTAACAAAAAAACTGGACTCTGGAAACATGGAACAACTGCAAACAAACAGCATTTCCCTTAGTTATTCTGAAGTTGTATTAGATACCAGCAAACTGCAAAATATATGTAACATGTGTAATTTATGTTAGGATCAATTGACGCAGCTACCTGGAGGAGTATGGAATAAAGTTTCGGCTCCCACACAGGTTAGTACAGTGGTTGTATCCGGTCAGTACAACGGCAAGACTTTGACGTATAAAAAATCTATGACCAGCCGACAATTGTAAAAAGTAAAGTGTAAAGCATAATCCGAAAATTAACATCTTGAAACTTGAGATACAAGTTAGAAAAAGACGAAGACACACCTGTCTTCGTCTTGTTTTGCCTTGTATCTCAAGTTTCAAGATGTTAATTTTTGGATTATGGTTTATATTTTTCTTTGACGTATAGTCCGGTTTTAGTTGGTTCCGGTGAATTAATTACAATGTATTTATTATATTAGTTTTTAGTATACATTATATGATAAATGTCATGAGAAGGTAAACACAAGGAGTATGTTTGTTGATTTTATTAGGAACACATCAACGTTCAAAATTTAAAGCAAACTGAAAACGGAATGCCAAATTTACCAATTACATCTGGCGATGAATTTGTGCAATTAATTGATGGTGTTAAAGGTATGTCAATGCGTGATGGAGATTTTGCCCCATGTATTGTCAATTCAACCGGTGGAAATGCCCCACGCAACCTCACTGGCGCATTGGGACGTGAAGATCACAATGAAACATATCAGAAGAGTAATTCAAGAAAAGTTTCTTTCCTTGGGATTCCAGGTACATAAAAATTACAGTTAAGTTAGGACGACTGTTAGTGGTTATACGATTGCACTAAAATTTACCATACTAAAATTTGGGAATCCGTTTCGATCGGATTCGGATGTTATTTTTTTTTATTTAAATATATACCTCTTACATTTGCCCTAAGAGCTATTAAGCTCATCGAGAGGGTTAACGCACATACAAAAACTTACAAAGAGGTAGGTGTATACTTACAAAAGTAAATAGGAACGCAGCTGAAAATAAATTAATTTCTATCAAAACGCGCAGAATCTCTGATATAGCGTTGAACAAAATATAATAAGCTTTTGTTTTGTCGTAGTGATAATTATCAGAACCTTGTAAGAATATTTTTGTCTTCTGGCCATCAGACATAGTGTTTCAGCTGTCTCCGAAAACTTGTGCCTCACCCGAGAGTAAGGCAAACCGTGGTGCACCATATCGGGGGCAGTACAAAAAGTAATGAATAACAGATTCTAATAACAGATGCATAGTACGTCTAGTTTTTAGGTCTTCCCAAGCCAATTCAGATAGTAACATTAAACAACGAGTTTCCCTCATAGCACCAGTGACCACTCTCGCAGCTTCGTATTGAACAGATTCAAGTAAATCACTTTCACAGTTGAAACAACAATCCCACAGAACGTCCCCATATTTTCATACTAGGCCTAAGAAGACTCTTGTGTAATTTACCTAAAACACCCCGATTTATTTTGAACTTTAAACCCTTTAAGCAGGTTACGTCTCCTACAAGCTTTCTCATAAATATTTAAAATATCTGCTTTCCATGACATATTTGAGCAGAAAGTTACGTCGAAATGTTTAAGTTCCTTAACCTCCTCTATTATATTATTCCCAAAAACAAGTGGAGGGTGTATCGGTTTATTTCGTTTAACAGAAAAAATTATTGATTTAGTCTTGCTCGGACTGAGTTTGGCCAACCAACTTCGTGACCAATTGTTAATACTATCCAGATCAGAATTGAGATTAAT
Source organism: Nanipora kamurai (assembly GCA_036872915.1). NCBI lineage: Eukaryota > Metazoa > Cnidaria > Anthozoa > Scleralcyonacea > Helioporidae > Nanipora > Nanipora kamurai. Next base: position 2,983 of record JBAHVQ010193598.1, on the reverse strand, counting down.
GGGTGAGCCCACAGGATCATCCACCAATTCAAATAAAGGGGTGTCGTCAGCATAAAGAAAACAATTTCAATTTAAAGTATCCGTGATATCATTAATATGGATCAAAAATAATAAAGTCCCTAACAGGGAACGCTGTGATACTCCATACTTAATCTCCCCCCAATCGGAGGACTGACCATCTAGAACAACACGTTGTTTTCCACCCGTTAAATAACTTTCAGTCCATTTGAGTAAGGCACCGCGAACATCCAGCGACTCGAGGTTATAAAGAAGTCCTTTATGCCAAACCTTTTCAAAAGCTTTGCTTATATCTAAAAAAACTGCACGTACCTCTTTCCCTTGTTCAAGTGCTTCATAGATCCGATGCGCAATGTATAAAAGTTGATTTACAGTTGAATCGCCGGGGCGAAATCCTGACTGAAACGGACTTAACAATTTTATTTCTACCGAAAATTGTATAATCTTATAAAAACAACTCTCTCAAGAATTTTTGAAAGAGATGTCAATAAGGGAAACGGGTCGATAATTTTCTTTACATTATCGATCATCATTTTTAAATATCGGTATAACATTAGCCATTTCCAAGCCGTGTGAAAAATGCCATAAAATAAAGACCAATTGCAAATTCGATTAAATGAACTAGTAAATCCATCAACACATTCTTTTAACAAGAAATTACCAATATCAGCAAACCCACTAGCATTAGAGACATCTACAACTTTCAGCAGTCTGTAAATTTCCTGTTCGGCAGTTAAAATATAAGGTAAGGTTTGCAAATGTTGAAAGTTAGGTAAACTAGGCAAAGTTTCATCAAAATTTTCCAAGTTAAACTGACTACGAAAGTAATCATTTAATACAATGGCTTTTTCTTTAACATCTGTTATCAACCGGTCACCCTCACACGATGTTGGAACGTTACATTTAACACTATTACCATGTAAGATTTAACACACACCCCCACCTTTTTAGGATCCAGGCATGGATCACGCAACTTTCTGTTCAAGTCCTCAAAACAGGTCTTCTTTCGATCCCGTATAATTGAAGTTGTAAGGTTCCTTTGAACTCTATATTTTCGTAAGTATCATGTGCTTTCCATCTACAAATTTTTTTAAATAGTCTATCCCTCTTACGAATAGCCCTTCTAATTCCCGAATTCATCCAGGATTTATCGCGAGGACGAGTAATAACCGACCTACGCGGAACATACATACGTACATACATAGTACATATAGACCTCATCAAACTGAAGATCTTCATAAAAGACATCGCACCACTCTTCACTCATAAGAGCATCACGCAGTTCAGGAAGATTAGCATCGGAAAAATCCTAAATGATCACCTGATATAAATTATTACATTCCATCCATCTATACAAACAACACCCAAAGTCACTACTAAGATATATCTTTAAAATCACAGTGTGCATTAAAATCTCCAAGAAGTAATATAATAGTATGAGGAATGGCATAGATTTTATCCAAGCAAGATTGTAAATATTCAAGTAAAGCAGCATTATCTACCGAACTATAACTTAATTCTCGACAGCAAACTCCACAAATAAGACGGAAAGAACCGACACGCGTCTCTGCCCAAAGAACTTCAAAAATTTCACAATGTAAATCGTGTCTTCGTTTTACCGGAACTGACTGGATTTGGGTATGATTTTTTAGATCGAATCGGATCGGATTTTCTGATTATTTTCTGGGATAGGGTCGCATTTGGGGATGAGGTTTTCGGATCGGATCAATCATAGTTGGTGGAATTACGGGAACAGTAGAAATTATGGAGCGGAATTTGGGAGTAAAGAAGCCTATTGTGGACTCTCATTTAAGAAAGTTGCGGCAAACTACGAAGGTCATAATGCATAAACATTAAAACCCTACACACTGAATGACCATTTTAGTTTGTTGTTCAGTTTTATTTCAATGGATTTGTTTTATCAAGTTCCCACAACGCAGTGCCTTCGCTCGAAACAGCCGGCAGTCTTCTGACCTTGCTGATAAATAAATTCCGAACAGAAGTATAAAAATATGTAGGGTAAACTGAGAACATGGCATTGGTCTTGATTCGCACGGATTTCCGACCGCGAGATAAGTGTCGGACGTTCAGAATCATTGTTGTCGTAAACAAGTCATCGTTTTCTTAGTAATAAACTAATCTGCAAAGTGTGATATAAAAGTAGCGTGCTGCGTGGGCATTGTTGAACGTGTGAATGAAGCCAAAAGGGTCAGTTGACTGTGGAAAAGTTTAGGGAGTAAAACTGAGTGAATCGTAATGAAACGTATAACTATATAAAACAGTGGCGTGCTAGCAGAAGGTAAACAAAAATACCGCGACCCTACCAGTGAAGGCGCCAGAAACGTCGAGAGGGCGCCCAAAAAGGCATACAATTACAGAAAAATATATATTAGAATTTGGCAAGGTGAAGAAGGACACAAGTTAAAACAAGGTTTTAAGATTACGTAAAAGAGTGTCTCGGATACAATGAACCCTCTTTTCCGTATTCCTCTGAGCGACGAATTTTTCACAGCTATTTTATCAAGATATTCGATAAAGCACGTCGCAGTTGTTAAAGGATGATGTAACTCCCTCACGGCACTGAAAGCCCCATGGCTGTACTAACGACTTCGTGAAATTTCATAATAGTAATCATAATATCATCATCATCATCATCATCATCATAATAATAATAATAATAATAATAATAATAACAACGACAACTTTATTTTAAGAGTGTAAAACACTTTACAGTCAAATTGATAAACTAGTGGGCCTCTGGCTATATGATACTAAGATTACAATATTAAAAGTTATAAAAAATTGAGCGCTTACAAGAAAATGAAAAAATGCGACTAAGAAATATTACTTTACTTTTACGAACTTTTACTTTACTTTCCTTTTTTCTCCTTCTCGGTTTGCTTTTTTGGCTATTTTCTTATTACCTCTTTATATTTCTGGGGAGATATCCGGTGACCTCTTATAT
>JBAHVQ010193569.1:0-14278 GCA_036872915.1 Nanipora kamurai | reverse complement strand
AGCATTGACAGGTTGTATGAGCAGTTGTATGTCCTGCACAAAATGTCCCAAATAGTCTCCCATTTCTAACCAAACTCTTTTGGCTTCCACCAAAGGTTGTGTGGGCGAGTGTCTGGCACCTTAAAACCGGATTGCTCATTTTAGGCCTTTCATCACACATGGGCTGTCCATGTCCGGAATCACGTACATCTCCTTGTTAAATTAGGAAATCGGTGTTTCCTAGGCATGTAGATGAGCCCTGACATGGGGCGAAACATTCAAACTTAAATTTTAGTTCAAATTTTAAAGTTCAAAATTAGGATATTAACCCCCCAATTCTGCCCCGTATCATCAAGTAAACATGCACGCACGCAACGTCCCCCAATGTAAAACCATTGGCTACGCCTCTCAAAAAATTTTTTGACTAACGTAAAAAAATTCCTGGATCCGCCCCTGATTTATGTGGGGAACAAATTTATAGGATATGATGGGTCTCGGTCATCGTGAGTTATAATTGCGACTGACATGCACTTGTCAATGATATAAATCAATCCGAATTTTGAACTTTCCCATACGAAAGAACAAGCTTAACAGCATGTCAAAGCTCATGGGAATTTGAGAATTTGAAATTTGGATGGGTGGGTTAAAGATCGTCTATGTATTCATACAACACTAGCACGTTCGAACGAACGCACAAACTTGGAACGTTCGATCATTGCCTAATAGGGATTGTACTTCCCAGTATTTTCTAGAATTACGAAATAATAGTCATTAGGACCCAACGGGGCATGCAAAAGAGCAAATAAAGAAATTCAATCTCTTTCATTGATCTCAACAGCATTGGTTTCTTCGAAGCATGATGCTGGGCTTTTTTAACCGCTTGTGGTTGCTTTCCCCTAATGCTGTAAGAAATGTCAGATATTTTTTATCGTGTAAACTGTACTTAAAGACTTTCTTTGTTAAATCCTGTGTCGAAACATTCATTCATTCATAAATGGTTGCTAAGCACCTAAATTAAGCCCAGCTATTATCATACCCAACTACGGGTGACGTTCAACTAGAATAAGTTGTAATAATGGCTCAGCTGTTGACTGATCTTGGATGTTGCGTTGAAAGAAGCCAAGTTTCATTTATTTAAACATTTTATATTTATCAGAAATAATTCCAACGTTTATTGTCCTAAAATATATCTTTTTATTTTATGAAAAAATTCTAAAGTTCACCTTGTAACGTTGAGATTGAGGAGAAAGCGATAGGCGGGTTGAAGGTTGGCCCTAAAGTTTTCTCAAAAATCACTTTTAAAAGTACCAAACCTCGAAGAAAGATCCAAACACATTGAAATTTTCCATTTTTACAGTAATATAATTTTTATTTTAGCCCGCTTGAAATAAGCAGTTCTAAAACACGTATTTAAATTTTCTGGGGAATATGACTTTCGTACCTAGATTTTTCAATTCCAGTTACAACCTGTAACTTGAAAATGTTCCTCAATGCATGCAGGGAAATACAGTTGAAAATAAAGCAATTCTGGAATAATTTAGAGTTGCTTCATAATTATGTCTACTATAAGCTTTAACTCTTTCCCTGACATGGGGGACTTTTATTATTTTACTCTGGCTAACGTCAGAAAATTTTACTAGTCAAACAGAGGTGAGATGTGGCGGTGAAAGAGTTAAAGTCTTCAGCTTAATAAGGATGAGCAACGACTCATCTTTTATTTGGCGGCTTCGACTGCACAATTGCATAAACATGAAAAGATCAATATCTCCCGAGCTATTACGACATCTAATACTTACACGTAGATTAACCTGTAAAACATTCTCATTTATCCGTATGTAGGTGACTGGAGTGTGTGTGCCAATATTCGTACTTTTAGAGAATGATTTTTACCAATCACCAAGATTGCTAAAATCGCCGATCAAGTCAACGTGTCATTGCAACTGCAATTCGGATTTCAAAATTCACTGTAATGCCTCAATAGAGCTACGATTACATCAATTGAACGCCCATCGAGATTTTAAAAATGATCGATAGTCCAAACTTTGTTTTTGGTAGAACACTGGCAAGGGGAAAGAGTATCCTACGACAAGTCGATCGCGTTCCTTTGTCTTGAGAGGCATTGTAACCTCGACCCTAGCAACTGTAAATTGTTTAGGATAGAGCCAATGACAACAAGAAGTTCAACAAAATATAGTGTTCGATAAATTTTCCTTCGTCATAATTTATCATCGATTTCCACAGCTAAGTGGATTATATTAAGATCTATAATTTTTACTGTTGTAGGATGTTAAGAATTAACTTGCTGAATCTGGCTTGTATTTGAAGATTTCCATGTCGCAATAAATTATTAATTGTATTTCCTGTTTAATTTGGCCACAGGTGTTTAAACATAGAACCCTTTTAGTTTGAATACTGCAATGATGGAGCGCGTTGTAATTTATAACTTCAATTGCATCGTAATGTTTTAAAGTTTCTGTTTTGCGTTGACAGCATCTATTTCATGAAAAGAGTAGAGACTTGAAAATGACATCAACATACGTTATCATTTTGAGGGGCATCCACATAATTTTGCATGTAACACTCGGTTTTATTTATGGATCCAATCGCTTCTGAAACGGTGGCTTACGCGTTCTGACCACTCACAAGACACTGGTCAGCCTAAAAACAAGCTGACAAATACTATGTCATCGGAAGCATACCTTCCCACTCAAAGAAGAACGCCGAATACACACAGTTTTGCTTGACAAGAATGTTCAATGTATACAAAGTCAATCTCCCGTGTAAAGTTTTACTTCCATGTGCCTTTAAATATACGTATGAAATATTAATTTATGCTATTGTAGTCGATATCAAACTGTACTGCATTGACAGAACCTAGGTAAACCAAGGACAGCTGGTAATGGCGTCATATTATTTAAATGCAAAACTTAATGAGGTATGACGCAATAAAACTAAACTAAAAAAACACACAAATGTCTACAAAATATAAAAATTTATTTATCCAACAAATTTTCTCAAGATCTAAGTAATAAAAAGCTATATAAATTCTTCAAATATTGAGTTTCAACGATACCTTGTATAAAACATTTTTATCCGTAATGACGAAAGGAATTGATCTAGGTTCTTCCGGAGAGTTCCGAACCATCTAGTGCTTTTAATTTTAATTACGCAAATACGAGAGTGGACATGCTTATAAATGAGTGTAACAGTGGGTCATGGCAAAAAATATAACAGGCTACCTTCTGTGATCACAAGCCAAACGATCAACAAGCGTGCGAATGCGGGCAAGTAATCTTCTCGCTGACAGTCTTCAGCTTTGAACTGAGAAGGATACCGCAAGTTAACCTCAAATTACGGTTGAAATTTTTCTTTGAACTTTTCATTTTATTATTTTTTTTCTCCATCTCTCTAGGTTTAAAACTACATTTATAATAGCTATCAAAATGTATTTTCTTGGTGGACTACCGACAAACTATTTTAAAATTCTTCAGTGGTTGTTGCTAACGGACATGATTCTTTGCAATTGTACTGATACTAAAGGTGAGAAAATACCATTCACTTCTGTATATTGACCATATTTAACGTAATGTTATGAAACTTACAAATGAATAATAATAAATAGGAATATTAAAACTTTCTAAAACATAGAAATATCAGAAAAATAACGTTGCCAATGATATTTATCAGGTTTCACTGTCATTATCGGAAAATAATACAACTGGTAACGAGACACTGTAGTAGATGTAGGACAGAAATATCAATTTTTTATACTTTTTTTTATATTTTGATGCCTAAGGTAGAATCATCAACATATCTAACAGATGACGAGCGACAGAAACGTCATATAAATTTGTTAGTAGCTGATAATAAAAACGTTTAAGGGAAAAGTCACTTATTTCCGTTGGTGAGGGGGATGGAGAAGGAAATAAGGAGGTTTGAGAAAAAAAGAACTTTAAAAAAGGTGTTAAATTACTTTGGAAATGTTCTCATGTGAATCTTTAAAATTTTGGAGGGTAGTGTTTCGCATAAGACCTTTCAGTTAACATTCTAAAATCAACGATGGCTTATTTATAAGCATTATACAAATCTCCACAAACGTTCACTGAAGTACCACAGTTACAAGTTGCATCTAAAACTATTAAAAACTACTAAAACTATTATTCCAAAAGCTCATCCTTTCATGATTCGTGATAGTATACTTAGTGTAGTCATGGCGAGCTTCCAAACCTCCAATGTGTATGGGTGGTTCTAGTCGAATTTGACTTTTCTTTGAACCGGTAACCATGCAATTACCAGTCTTTCCTTTATTTAAAGTTAATTTCAACGACAGATATACTTCTGGGTATCTTCATATTCATAATTATTGTATGTTCAGCCAGCTTTGATATGATCAACTGAAAAACCGAGCATTCAGACGTGTATGCTTATGTGTTTAGTATAGCCTCAAGATGACTCGGGTTCGGATCTAAATATTCACTCGACTCGACTTAACTTGAACTTAGTGAATGACTCATCTAAAAATTTATAAGTTGACTCCATGCATATATTCTTCAATTACTAAACTGCAATCTCATGCAACTCTAATTAAGTGGGTAGCAACCGGATACATTTTTCCATCCCACCTCTGAGGCCTAGTTGCCTCAGAGATAAAAAGACAATTCTTTTATAATAATACTTATTTTTGTTCATGATATTTAATAGAAAAGCGGTATACTAAGGCAAGAAGGGGTCTTTCTTACTTTGGCTAATAAACCGAAAACGAAAGAAATAAAACCTTCAGGGTGGGATTGTTTCGCATGGCAATATCAAAGCAAGCAGGAACCAGTTTTACTTGTATCTATAAGTTTTCAATAAGACAATAATAAATTAGTAACCAGTTTAATTAATCGCAGACTTTCTTTCCGAACAGCCCTGTACCGTTTGCGATTATGTTGTTCAAAAGGTGATTCGCTTAACCTTGTATCAAGGACTTTTTGTTACTAAAATTCTGAAAGATACCACTACAAAAGACTTCTTACCTGTTTAAAAGGCTCTGTATAATTCAAATAGGTTTAATTTCCTGAAGTTCAAAAAAAAGAGCTTAAACAATGCTGTTCAATCCAAGTTTACCGAGCTGCAGCAATTACTTAACTGTTAATCCCAAGTTAAAGCCAATCGAAATTTTCAAGAATTCTCATCAGGTTTGATTAAGACTTACTCAAATGCGCAAATGAAATTGCATTAAAATGTTACAGTATACACCTCCGTCTTCGGAAATAAATTTTACATTCAATATATATACAAAAAAAAATGAACGAACTGTAGATCACTTGCACTCATCGACCCATTTGGAGCACAACTTCAAAGTCCCCACGTTCAACAGGTCGAATAATTTTGAGCATTTTTCCTTCAAAAGGGGAATAAGTGCAAGTGATCTATATAAATTCCAAACAAAAGTTAAATGAGATCTGATATTCTAAGGTATCTGAAAATAAGGGTATTGAAAGTGGCACTACAATGGAAAAATCATCTTCCCTATTTTGATCTTACTGGAAAATATATTTGAAATTACGAAAGATGACTTTCATAATTCAGAAATATCTCACTTCGTTCAGGAGACAGTTAGGTTCCTAAAATATGCAAATTAGGTACCTTATGGTATTATTTACTCAACATTGGCAAATTGCACGCAATTTAGGAAGTCTCTAGAAGTCAGTAATCGAAAACATTGAAACTTGGCATATCTGCAATACCTAGTTGACCCGTTCTTTTATTTGACAACAAAACTGCTCTTCAAACAACTACATCAAGGTAGCAAGATTCTGATGCAGTTAATTTTTCTCTCGTCACTTCATTACAGTGATATTAATAAATCATGCTTTGTGTTGGGTAAAGGATTTAATAAGGCCGAGTTTTGTGTTATCTGTTAAAGTCAAAGACTGTGAGAAACAACTCAAGCTAAAGCTTGTGTGGTTCAACCCCAGTAATTTTTTCATTATGCAATTTTATCATTTTCTCATAAGTATTCTACAACACTACACAAGGGGCAGAACACCTAGTCGTGAATTACTAAACAGCTTTTTATGGAGACGTGGAAGTGGACCGAAAAGAATCAGCTCTAGAAATAACGTAATTTCATCATGCAAAAAAGAACTGCCTTTAGATATGACGTGATTTCTATAGATACCTAAAAATGATTATGTGTTAACATATTGATATGTCCTGTGTTGCTATATATCATCGTACTCTGATTCTTTGTAATTCTATCTCTGAAGATGTTGCAAGTATGGCAACGAAACGTTAGAAATTAAGAAATATTGTATATATTTCCTCGTTGTTTTTATCATGCCTTTTCTTCGTATGTTATGCTGGGTTCTTACATTTGTCACAAGACTACGTTTCTCACCTGGTCATTCTATTGCTAAAAACGGTTGTGTATTATTCCTTACGACGTAAAGATTTTGTGACACGTCAATTTATACAACAGTTATTAGTCTGTTTTAACCCTTTTAACCCATTAAAGTCAGAGGTAATTGAAGTTTGTTACTGGTGACGGTTCGCTGCTGAGTAACGAACTGTAAAAAAAAGTTGTATCAGGATTTTTTCTTGGGTTTTAGCGTTGAGGTTTCTTCACATAGTTTCCCGAAAAGTAGAAAATGTTACTTTGAAAAATGTGCATAAATACTTTGTAAGAAGAGTACAACTAAAAGCAAAAAAATAACGTAATAGATAGAGGCACATTCCAGGCATCGAAAAAAATGACGAAATAACGAGTCCCTGTGTTTGCTATAGCAATAGTGGCGTTTCAAAATAGCTACAAAGTGCCGTTCAATCTAATATATTTCTTTTTATGTGAAAATGTTCAAAAATGTTAGTTTCGAGTCAAAATTCGAACAAAAGGCTGGCGAAAATTGCAAAAGTTGTAGGAAGGTCCTGGTGTCCTACATGTAGCACATTCAGATTTAAGGGATTAAGTGCAAGAGATATTCTCGAGAGAACTTTATGTTACCCCATGTTAACTGCATGTTAACACAACACGTTATGGCCAGCGGTCTACTGGTTACACAGCAAGCAAGATGTGGAATAAGTCACCGGACGACTTTAGGAATATTTGGACATGGAGAACTTCAAAGCTGCAGTGAAAGATTTAATAATAGATTAAAATTTATTTTTACTTAGATAGTTTATTGATTGTGCATTTGCTATTTATATGTTGTAATTTTGAAATTTAATTTTCTCGAGATACGAGCAGTATCAGCTTCATGCAATCGATATTAAATAAAGTTACCTTACTTTACCTTACCTTATCTTAACTTAACTCTGACCATGAGAACGGATGTGGAGCGTTTCAATCCTATTTCTTTAAAGTCAGAGGTAACAGAAAAAATTGCCTAGAGTCTACTGTGTCGCTAGTGCAGAATAATACTAACATTATCGTTTCATAATACTTTGAGGATGATTCTGGAATACATAAGATCTGAGTATAACATAAATTTTATTACTTGTTTGAGACTGCTGTTTTATAATGAATGGCCGAATTTCTTAAAACAGATTCTGATTTAAAATGGATTGTTCCCGGTAGCCATCCAAATAGTGGAAAATTAGTGCTTTTGGTTGGGGAATGGTGGACGATTGACTGTAGAGTGAACGACGAGAAAGTTAACGCAACCTTATGGCAGCGAGAAATTTGGAAAAGACCCTTCAAAACCCGAAGAGATGCTGATGGAGCTAACATTCAAATGAAAAATAGAAATGTCTTCCGCTTAGCCAAATTAAAGCTTAGCGATCAAGGCAAATACTATTGTGAAGCTTGTGGAATAAAGAAATACGCTGGTGGAATTTACGTGAATAAAGGTAACACTTGCTTTTTTATTGCAAATCGACTTTATTATAATTTTTTTATCAGGACGCCCATATTTACTGATGAAATATAGACGCAACTGGGTAACCTTTTGAGAAACGAATAATCCTAAAATCAACGGAAAGTCATAGATCAGCGAAACAAGAAGGCAGAATATGGATTCATTTAATTTTTAGGAGCGAACTAGAAGACTTTTTTACGGGTGGGTTTGTGATCTAAAATCCGTTGCCAGCCGACAATTTGAAAAAATATAAGACAAAACATAATCCGAAAATAAACATCTTGTGAGTAACTCAAGATATGAGCTAAAAAACCAGACACAAGTGTAGCGATAATATTTCGACTTTATTGCAAAGCCTTCGTCAGATCAACTGGCTTTGCAATAAAGTCGAAATATTATCGCTACACTTTTGTCTGGTTTTTTAGCTAATATCTTGAGTTACTCACAAGATATTTATTTTCGGATTATGTTTTGTCTTATATTTGTGATCTAAATTAAACCACATTTTTTATTCCCACACTTCTCATGATTTTTCCAGTAGGTATGGAAACATGATATCTAAATATTTCTTGATAGCTCTTATATTTTTTCTTGTCTATACAATGTGCATGACATTTTCCCTACTTTACATATTTTTTCTCGGTGGGTCGTATTTCTTTCTTGTCCGTATCACAAGAGTGATACATTTTCCTCCTGGTATTCCTTTTCAAGTAATAGTTTGATGAAAAAGGCTAATGAAGAAGTTAAATAGTTGCCTCCTCAATATTAGGCGACCAATGAGAGTTCGGAAATTTGTCCACAAAGAGTTTGACATATGAAATGACTAAGTACAAGCTTAAATTTTATAGTTATAACAATAGTAAAAAAGTCACTGATCAGTTCAGCAAAACGAGCACCTGTCTTTGCTCCTCCTCACCTACCCACCTAAAGTGGGCATTGAGTTCATTAAAATAGGGTCTTAGCAGAGTCCCATACCGAATCACATGCACGTGGGCTCTTAGCTAGATTATTAACTTGTTGCTATTTTGTCAGAAGACAATCTAGTAGCAACCACATACTAAGTGTACTAAACAAAAAACAAGAAAAATAACTGGTAAATAAATTGTTGAAATTGAAGATACTACATTACTAATCATAACAGAGATTACACTTAAAAGTAATAATAACTTACAGTCATTGTTAAAAGTTAAAAGTACTGCTAAACACACCAAAACTGCATATAACACTCTCCTGCATTGATTAGCAATTTGACGTAGTTTCTCCCGTTCGTGGTGGTACCAATGGGCAAAAATTACACCGTATCATCTAAGTTAGAGGATGTTTCCTGGTTGGGATGATGCAATGATTGTCATATCTCATTGCAACTGGCTTTTCGACCTTAATTTCCTAACAAAAAACTACTTAAGGAGATTGAGAGAATAAGAATGAATTTTTTCCCAAGTTTCCCGTGGTCATATTCTCATGTTTTCTGGTAAAGACCAAAGGTTTTACCTTCATATATGGCTACATATTTTGGCAGGTTATCAAGATTTGGCACTAAATTCTTTGTCTAGGTACCTTAAAACTGTCATCACACCAACTTCTTTTGCTCTTTCATCCATTTTGCCCTGATTTTCTTACAAGAACTCATAGAGGATTCTACTACCATATACTTGAAGTGATCAACATGTCAATGAGTTTTTTGAAGCCTGTCAGTCATTTTTTATATGAAAACATCATTTCAGTTACGTTCGAATTTGAGAACTGCTTTACATACTGCTGTTTCATTCACGCCAACTTTTGGGCTGATAACGTTCTGAATATCGTTTGTCGAGTCATGAATTCAACTGAAAATATTTCATCTTTATTAGAGGCGCTACTTTTCTCACACTACTAAATAATTATATGATGAAAATTTGCCATCTTTACAGAATAAGCGCAAGAAACCAAACAGAACGATAACCCAATTTTTTGAGACAATACTACTGACGACCAGTGAACGTTCGTCAAACTCGTTATCTCCGAAAAGCGATTTCTGAACCCTAGACGGGAATCAAACCTGCCACCTTCTGATGACCGGTGACTGGTGAGATGATCTAACCATTGAGTTACCAAGACTCAGATGGTAAGCTAAATTGCAGGTTCGTCATACGTGCAACCTAAACGCAAGCCACGACATAATAATAATGATAGAAATCACTGATCTCTAAATAAAGTTGGACAGAGCAACTCTAGTCGCGCGCTCGCCCACAATTGAAGCCAGAAGTGAAGATTTCTTGATTTTTTTCTCGAATGACTTTTACCGAGCGAAAACCAAGATCAGCCAAGTATTTGAAGAAATAAAAACTAAAGTAAAAGATGAATTGGAATTTAATTCTTATTAGTTTAGTAGTGACCGTTCAATAAAAAGGCGATTTTACTATATTTGTTTCCGTCTTGTTTAAACGTATCTCGAATTTCGGGTTGTTTTTATTCGGGGTTGGGTTAATTACTGTATCTACCTAGCAAATTTAGCAATATACCAAGTAACTGCACTTTGTCGTAGATTAAGGGCTTTAGGAGCTGTTTGATCGAAAACGAGCCATCATTTATCTGGATCAATTAATTAATCGGCCTTGCAAAGCTAATTTATCGCTAGATGTTGCTAACCGGAGAAGATAGATACTATGCTCTTTAGAATCATCAGTGGCATGATTGCCAGCAACTGCAAATAAATATTTACAACAATACTGCAAGAGTCATGTCCAGCATGTATAGGATATATCTTTGATATTTGTAAATATTATCATTTGTTGCCTTTTACAAAAATATCTTTGTTAGCAAACCGTTTTTGTGTTTTGGCTTGATCCTCATGATCCTGTGATTATTTCAGTAATTAATCATAAATTTACTTCTCGAGATTGAATTAAGTTTATTCATTACTGTATTCTCTAATTTGAGGGCTAATGATACTTGACAATGTTGTTAAAATTATTACTAATTCGAGTCCTTGATTTTCAAACTTAGTTTTTAAACACTTTGGTGAACTTTATGTTGGATTATAAGTTAAACCAGGAAGTCATGTCTGAGCTTTGATTAAGTCATGAAGGGGAGATTCAAAACTGCCAGATACTACCAGACTGTGGTCAATTCAAGCCAAAGTCCTTCATTTTCAACCTTTCCTGCTCTAATTCATGGTCACGAGTGTGATAAAGGATTTAACATCGCAAGTGAAGTTTGACTCTCACACGAAAATCTCATGACTCACTCACAAAAGGACTTTTTTAAACCCTACCATAAAGAAAACGTTGGTCTTTAGAAATTAAGACATGCCATTATAAGCATGCGATAAGTGGCTATCATACTTTTCAAAAGAAAACAGTGCGATAAGAAGTTATCACCGTCTTTTCTAAAGTTATCACACTCCATCTCCCCTCCGCAGATGCTTCTGTTTTGAATGTGTTTCGAATTGAAAATTGGTGAGCAGGAGAAGATGCGCGTGGTGAGTGATGATAAGGCAGTGAGCTGTATATATAACTACTGGACTTTATAATAGACTGGAAGACTGACTGCCACTCAAAAAGCCAAAAATGGCCGCCATGGGACTTTTCTGTCGTTTCTCTCAGTCCCTTACGTGGTCATATTAATAATAACCAGTCCCTAACACAAACAATAACTCTAACATTAACCCAAACTGAAACCTAGAACTAATCTCCATGGACACTAAATATTTATTATGACTTCCAGTGGGTAAGGTCCCCTTCCAAGACACAGCTATTCAGGGGGTTTAGATAACCAAAATTTTTCCCGGGAGGTAGGAAAACTATAAACCCCATGTTGTTTAATAACCCCTGGAAACCTCCCGTCTAAATTTTTCTGAGAGGACTAAGCATTAATGACGAAACCGGTGCGGGGGCCAGGGGGAAACGACCAAAAAAAAGGTCTGCATGTCGGCCATTTTTGGCTTCACGTTTTGATTAGCTTGTTGACTGGAATCAGCCTTTCAGTCTATTATAGAGTTCAGTGCATATAACTTCCGGCCTTCAGATAAAACCAAACATGGCCGATATGAAGGTGATTTATGCTAATCAGTTTCAGCCCCCTACGCAATTTTTCGCTGTTTATTCATTACCTATAGTTGAAACACAGGAAAAAATCACTTTAATAGACAGAAATGAATATTTCAATTTGAGATATTTTTCAAAAAATATTAGAGCGAGTTACAGAATAATTTTCATGAAAATGAATAATAAAACTAACAACAAATCTCGCAAAAGAGTCCCGAAAAATCACTTGAGGAAACTGTACGGCAAACGATCTCTTTTTACCGGGTGTTTACCATTTTCAGGCAGCTTAACACACTTGTAGGACACACAGCATCTATGAACATTTTTAAATGCTAGGTCATAGAAAATTCTACTGGTATCATTTCTTTTGAACTAATTTTCCGTAGTTGTAAATGTTTCAAAGCCGAACCAAACAGTAAAAGTCGTGTATAGGACTGGAATTCACGTACAAGACTACGCACGGGCCTGAAACTGACGTGCAAAATTGGCCTCCATGTTAGCCACGCTTGGCTTCACTTTTGGAAATAACATTTTAGTTCACTTGTTCCGTGTTTGAACAACACTGCTCACTCGTTACAAGTTATCTACCAGATAAGATATCCAGGCTTTGAACAACTGGTCCCTGGAGGACAAGAACATGGTGACATAAAATTGTGAATCAGAAAACAATCTAGCTATAAATTAGGATACCAACGTTTAATATTTAGATCGAGCATAAAATATCACACTTTGTCCAAACTGGTGTCGCTTTCCGTCATCACCTGAGAACTTTACATCATCTGACAGAGGCCTTTCTTGTCGCTTACACTCTTCCTGTAATCCAACGCACACCTCTTATTTCCCTCACCTTACTCCCTACACTTAAAAGGTGCCTTTGAAGTTGTCCACGCATTCAAAACAGAAGCCTCTGAAGAGGGGTGATTCACACCTGAATACTAATGAGTCAAATAAAGGATTTATCGATTCCGTTGAAACAATGAATTGTGGGTGTTGCCATGAGATAATTATTTTTATGAGAATAACAGTACATGATTAGATGTCAGAGATATAATGGTTTTTTTATTGTATTATACAATTTTTAGAGGGATCTTCTTTTATTCAAACTCCTCTTTATGTTAAGGTGTCCCATTTGCAATTCCAAGTATTACAAAGGTACCTAGTACCGACGTATCGCTTTATGGAAGTACAGTTACTTTGGAGTGCCAAGTGAAAGGAAGTTATTCATATTATGAGATAAAATGGTTCAAAATGAATTCATCTGGCCGTCAACCATTGCAATCCCAACATGCGTCAACTTTAACTCAAGATAAAACTACAAACATACAGAGACAAGTCTTAAAAATTTTTAACCTAACTGAGAAAGATGAGGGAAAATATTTGTGTCAAGTGAGACGTTATGCTGTTAACCACATCGCTACTTGTACAGAAACTATAACTGTAAAAGGTAAGAATAAATACACTCTACAACTTAGCTAGTTTGCCCTCTTAAGCAAACAATCGGTTATGGAGAAGCTAACTTTCATGTCTGCTACACTCAAGCTTCTTTCATGCCATCTCATCATCTCTACCGAAGAGAAGCTTATTAAAAAGGAAAGCATTGATGTTTTCTCAAAGACTGGTGATAGTGTTTGCATTTACCAAATAACATTTTGAGAGAATGACGTTTTACGAGACGACAAGGTTTTGGTTTGTGACAACACAAACATTAAAGGATCCGGCACGAGTGAGACCTCTGTAGTTAGTTACTCTATGACGTTGACATTGTTCCAATCATAGCAGACTTAGGTGGACTACTGCTACAAAACTTGAAACACCTGAGTTTGGTACCATATGTGACTAGTTGGAAGAGGCAAAAGTTAGACTACGTGGAGATGTGAAGGGACTGACTTCTGAGATATAACAATGGTGATGATGATGGCGATGCCACGATATTGACCACCAAACTTTCGAACCATTTCAACCTCCAAATTTATTTGTGATCCCTATGGCTCGTATTTTCCCTGAGTCATAAATTTTTTGAGGTAAAGTAAGAGTAAAATTGTGGAGTAATACAATTTTGGGGGGAAAATAATATCAAAATTATTAGGAACACACGAGGTCGAATTAGCACAACTAGTTTGTTTACTCTTCATGAAAATCAGTTTTTACGTAAGATTTAAAGTTATATTTAAATTTTTGTAAATAAAACTAGTTGACCGCTGACCGACTCCATGACAAAGGTTAAGCTGGTAAAAGTAACTCGCGTATAACAAAATGTAATGCTGCAGGGGCGGATCCAGGAATTTTTTTACGTTAGTCAAAAAATTTTTTGAGGGGCGTGGCCAATAGTTTTACGTTGGGGGGCGTTGCGTGCGTGCATGTTTACTTGATGATACGGGGCAGAATTGGGGGCGTTAATGTTCTAATTTTGAACTTTAAAATTTGAATTAAAAT
>JBAHVQ010193558.1:0-14279 GCA_036872915.1 Nanipora kamurai | reverse complement strand
ATCCCTGCCGGGCCAAGTAGAGTTTTCTCTACTTGTCCGGTATGGTTCGTCGCTCGGAGTAGCATTAACATCATTATCTTGTGACAAGCTACCACGTTTAATAACGTCATTGATATACACTTCAATTAACACAACACACGGACTTTGATTTAAACCAGTGCTTTGTTGCGGATACTTAACTCATCACTCAGACTTCAAATCTATTTTACCTCTGTTTCCAATTTTTTTCTGCAGTTATGTCATTTGAAACACAATTTCTCCAGTCTACCCAATCTCTCTCAGTCTACCGGTATTGAATTTTTGTTGCACTGCTAAATTGCGTCAATTTTATTAACTCACATAGGTTGATATTGACTCATCGCAATCTACTTTAGCAGGACACACATGTCAATGACAACCAGCACTACAAATAACCTTTACTATAATAAAGCCAAAGAAGTAGTTCATTCTAATAGAAAAACTTTTAGATAACTTCCTTTATGGATTAATTTATTTTTTTTAGGGGAACATTTTAATTAAGAAAAAACTAACAGCATAACCAGCCGACAATTTTAAAAAGTAAAGTATAAAACATAATCCGAAAATTAACATCTTGAAACTTGAGATACAAGTTAAAACAAGACGACGACAGGTACGGTTTCTCAAGTTTCAAGATGTTAATTTTCGGATTATGTTTTATACTTTAAAAAGTAACACATTTTGTAGACTTTACAAGTCGACCACTTTTGTGTCGCAGCTGTCGGGCTATGGACCAAGAGGTCATTGAGCGGTCGACTTGTTTCACTTGCAGGAATTTAAATCTAGTTGGTTATTCTCAATAGCAAACGTGATTAGCACGTGGTCATCACAATAAAGTCGTTGGGGTACGTGCTTGTTATTGGTTAGGTTGATGACGCACCCCCAATTACACCTCGGCCCAAAAATCCACCGGTAAATTTGGCGTGTTGCAAGTGGAACAAGTCCTTCCCAGCGGAGAAGCAAACCGCGAGAGATAGCCTGTGACGGACTTGTAGTAAGCCTAGTAGAAAATCAAATGCCAGAACTTGAACTAAAGGTGGATCAGTATGAGCATGGCTCGTTGAAAATGTTTTACATGGAAGGGGGGGGCTAATTCTTAAAAAAAGAATACTGTAGGATTAGGGAGTGCGTTCCACTCACTGGTGATCAACCAGGAGTCACCTAAAAATTCAAGGTACATCTGCATTCCTGCTATCAAATTCTAGCGAAAGGAATGGTTTGGAAAACCGGCAAACTTTAAAATTACTAACAAAGAAGGACTTATTTATATTAGAAGGGCCTTGTCCATGCACAAGTGTTTTACGTTGAGCAATATTCTTAAACGACACACATTAGTAACTGCATCAGTCGCCTCACAGTTCTACCTCGTTATTCAAGACTTCGTTTTTGTCCAGTCACCATCACCTTGCACAAATTTGCACGAAACGTGAGCAAACACATTGAACAATTAGTTTAACCTCAGGGGCAGATTAAGATAGTCATAAATGTGCGGGACCCTGGCACATTTATGACTGTCCAACGTCTCCTCCTTTTTTTTTCCGGCAAAAATTAAGTTGAGGAAACCAGGCTTCGAAGGGAATGCATTGTACTAAAAATATTACAAATGACTGAACAGCTTCAGTTTCTTGTGTAAAAATAGATCGTCCTTTTGGTCGTAATTCTGAATAAAATTGTTTTTAGTTTACATACACACACATCGAGTCATTGCATAATCGAACTCAATGGGCCCAGTTCTCCATTTCCAAAATGACGAGGCATCCAAAAAGCACGAAGTCCCTAGCACGGGCTCGTAGTCCTCCCCCTTAAATCCGCCCATGTTCAACCTAAAATGGAATCTACATTTGGTGAAGGAAAATTTCCGTCGGTCAGAATGGTAAACTTTTAAGACTCAACCGGGACCAGTTGCGTAAAATGCAACTCCAGGGCCCCCGGCTGGAAATGGAAATACCCGCTATTCCTTGAATGTACTCGTCATTTCCATCCACACATATACAGAATTGTTGAAGACGTTCTTGGCAAGCACAGTACTAGATTCTCGGGTTATATTACAAGCTGGAGGCCATAGAGTTGCATTTTTCGTAAATGCATCGTACTTCCCCAACTAATCCTAAATAACCCTAATTAACCCTAACCCTGACCCCAACCCCCGAACCCGAATCCTCGATTTTACCGTTCGAAACCCCAGCCGTCGCCATTTTCGGTCTCGCATCCCGATAAATATGTACACCTTAATGCATTAAAATGGGAGAAAGGGAAATTTTCTATACGATCCGGGATGCCGCAGTTAGGCTTGATTCGCTTAAAGAAGGGCTTATTGTGGGCATAAAAGACAATCGGGTAAACTTTGAAGATTTGTGGAAGGAAAGAATAAACTTGATCAAAATCATCTTCGGTCAAGAAAAAATTTTCGTGGCTCAATTCGACCCGCTTCATATATAAAGTCCCCGAGACTGAAATGAAAATAAACGAACAAATGATCAATTTCAACATCCAGGAATGTCTGGTCGTATGTCATATATCATTGTGACCCTCATAGATTGCGGCCTGTTTGGTTGTAAGTTGTTTGAATGTAGGTTCCTTCTTGCAGTTATCTTTAGGAGTTATCACGAAAAATGCATGTGATGTAGTTTCTTTCGAGTGCAAGGTTTCCAAGCAATCCTGTACGATATAAGTTTGTGCTGATGGTAGGTTTTAGTAAAGTAATTTTACGGTGATTTTTGTGGCGGTTGTTGCGGTTATTGTTGTTCCCTTTGACTCTGTCAGTAACGTGCATTTTTCACCCCAAGAAAAGCTCTGTACGTCGTGATAAACAACCCTCGGCACGCAACATTATCTTACGGAACGAGAGACTGTTGCCCAAGCAGTGGACTGCAATGATCCAGTCGCTGACTGTTCCCTAAAAACATGCATAAAATGACAAAGAATAATGCCAGAGAGTGAATACGAAGGAAAAGCAGTAGTTTATTTTAAGACTTGTATTTGGACCACTAACTTTTTGGTTCAATTTAATTTCCTTTCACAACAGCATTTAATTAAGAGAAAGGTAGTACATCGTTGTGACTTCGTTTTCATAATGATTTGCTAATGAAGTGTACGTCCACCATCTGAAACCAAACATGCACCCGTGATGTAACTGGCTTGATCACTTAACAAGTAGGCGATGCTTTGGGCCATTTCTTCTGGTTCTAACAAAAACGAAGGAGTCCTAATTAAGGTAATGCAATGAAGTCGAGAAATCTTAGATAGGTCAACTCGTCGATCTATCCATCCATGGGCCCAAATCAATCAACATGCATAATATTATTATAACCTAGTTTAACAGACCGAAATCTAATTTATTTTCTAATTTTTTTAAATCTAATTAATATCAGACAACTAGTGGACGTTCGTAAATAGTCTTTTTTCGCAACCAGGTGAAGTATTAGTCATATTCAAAGTGCTACTCTGGTTTACCGGAGGAGATATAAGAGGAGATACCCGGTGACCCCGCTTAGTATTCATTTTCAGGGAGATACCCAGTGACCCCATATCCTTCTTGGGGAGATATCCGGTGACACTACTCTAGTGTTATTGTTTTTAGTTTTTAACTAGAAAAGTTTTTGGGCTAATTGCATGTACCTTTTGCTGGCCACGAAACCAGCGCAGCACTTTGAATATGACTAGTGGACGTTCGTCAAGCTCGTTCTCTCGAGAAAACGATATCTGAGCCCTAGACGGGAATCGAACTCGCAACCTTCTGATGACCGGTGAGACACTCTAACCATTGAACTACCACAACTCAGGTGGTATGCTAGGGTGCAGGTTCGCCATATGTAATATAATATATGATATTATATTAATAATATAATATATGATAATAATTATCATATCGTGACTTCTGCTTAGGCGGTACATATGACGAACCTGCACCCTAGCTCACCATCTGAGTCGTGGTAGTTCAATGGTTAGAGCGTCTCACCGGTCATCAGAAGGTTGCGGGTTCGATTCCCGTCTAGGGCTCAGAAATCGTTTTTCTGAGAGAACGAGCTTTACGAACGTTCACTAGTCGTCCAAGGAAAGATTATGTTAACCACCAGGGCCCGACTGTTCAAAGAACGATTATCGCTAATCCTGGATTAAAATTTAATCGGGTGAGACGGAATTGCTCGTGAAAGTACATGACTTTTTCTCAAATTTCATAGGCTTATCTCTGGCAAATTATCAGCAAAAAATATTCAACAGAAAAAAGTCACAGGTAATTTCATAACACCAACTGGAGCGAAAATTCGAAATTGTAAATTTCCTTATTTGTATACGCCAATGCAAGACCCAAACTGTAGACTGTTACTTAAAACATTAGCCCGAGTTAGCTGTCTTAGGTCATGTGATTTCCTAATAGCAGTGGCATATTTATGTATCTTAGTTGTACCAGCCATTCTGCCCATCGGCGTCCTTTGCACGGTTGATTCAACCACCTCTGGTTTTATCTCTGAATATTTTTCTACGAGAGGTGTTCTTGTCACAGCAGGTAACAAGCTGTTAACACGAATCTAGTAAGAGAAAGGACGACAGCAATATAAGATGGAACCTCGACTAACAATCGTTGTAGTCAATGGGCGAACTACCAGCGAATTACAATTTAACGATGGAAATCAGTTTTTATCAAACAGCAACTGAAAAAGAGCCATGAGCCCAACTTAGTGTTTCTGCGAATATTTTATGACAAACGTTTAGGAGAATCGATCTTGCAACATCATCCAAGTATCATAAAATATCTATGAGGAATCAAGTTTACATTAAATGAAAATGAGATCTAATTACTGAGACGTAGAAGTGTCATTGTAGTTGTTAAGCCTTTACAAGGGGCTAATTATATGGAGAATTTCTCCATATCGAAAGAACATCTTTAAAAAATTATCTACAGGATTACATGACGAAATTTTTAGCATAGGCTTGCCTTTTAAAATTTTAGCTGGTAGCGTACGTAGGTCACAGAATAAGTATTCAACCGGAATTCCAAATCAGTGTCGGTTCCTCTGATCTTCGTGTCCTCAGATTTTCGGTCGCCCTTCTCTTCCGTAGCAAGCGTCTTCGAAACTTGTTCAACTTGTAGCTTAAATGATGTTGTCTTTATTCTCGAAAAGCAATATCGTACCGTTACCTTTGTAGTTTAAGCAATGATTCAAACAGCTTTGAAGGAATCAAGTCTCCTGTAGCAAAAACTCGGTTGGAGAGAACGCTTGCCAGAAAGATGGCGGCCGAGAAAAAAATCGCGTAAAGAAAAATCACGAAGGTGAAATGCTGGTTGATTGAATTATTCTGTGACCAGATGCAGTGAAAGGTGTAAAATGACCCCAAGCTTGTACTGGTTACGAAAATTCTACACGAATTGACACGATTGATTTCATGTGATCACGTGTGAAAAATCGTATGTGTTTCAATTTCACATGTGAAACATTTTCACATGTGGTTTTTCACAATTTCACATGTTTATTTTTACATATAATTAATATTCACATGCTTTATGCACGTTTTTCTAATGTGGTTTGCATGTGGTTTACATATGGCTGACATGTAATCACGTGAAGGAACCCAAAATGTTTCAATATCACGTAGGAAACGTGACATGTGAAAATATGCAAATAGAAAGAAATACTGCATTTGTTAGAGGAGCGGAAACGAGGATCATTCTGTATCGATATTAAATGAACTATCTTTTGATTTCTACTGATTTCCGCCAGGTTAGTCGCATTAGAATTTGGATCCGACTTAAATCTGAAACGTAAATCCAGCTTAAATTCTTCCATGTAACAAGCCCCTAATTCGATTCGCACATTTCGCAAAATTATCTGGAACTTAACATAGAAAAATATGTTGTGGGAGTATATTTAGTAAGAATATTGCTTGAGTGTGGTTCGACACCCAGTTACCTTGTGTGGAGCTAATTCCACTGCAAGTGTCATAGTCATACTATCCAAAGCAGCTTTTGTGAACGCTAAACAGAGATATTAAAATTAATCTTTTCAATTAGATACTTTTCAATTTAAGTGGACTTTAGTTTACAAAGAGTAGTTTATCAAAATATTGTCCAGATACATGTAATACATTCGCAAAACGACTTTATGGTCACGATTTTAGTGCTTGGGTAAAAGCTAATACTTTTTAAATATCTTTTTCAAACATTTAGTGAAAAATGGTTTCAGAA
Source organism: Nanipora kamurai (assembly GCA_036872915.1). NCBI lineage: Eukaryota > Metazoa > Cnidaria > Anthozoa > Scleralcyonacea > Helioporidae > Nanipora > Nanipora kamurai. The sequence goes on along the minus strand of JBAHVQ010193558.1, from coordinate 8,077 downwards.
AGTTGTGGGGTCAAATCCCATCTGGGGCTCAGAGTTTTTGATAGTATCCAAGGTTTAACACAGCTTGAACTGCAATACAGAAACATCTTAAGTGACTTCAAAAATTGCAGTTTGATCCTGTTGGAGGCTTTTGGTGTACCTTGCTATTCAAAGTATGGTAAGCCAAGGGTTCAAAAAAACTCTGAGCTCCACATGGGATTCGAACTCGCAACTTTTTGAATGCTAGCTAGAAGCTCCAGTCATTAAGCCACCAGAACTCAGAGACAGGTTTACTTAAGTTTTACTTACTAAAGGTTTACTTGGCAGAGCAAGGTTTACTTAAGGCATTTAAAATCTGGGACGAGTTAGTCGGCAACGATATGCTGGACTCACTGACCTACACACGACGGGAATGCGAGTCCCCATCGTCTTTGAGCTAAGAAAAGTGTCCCCAAAAGGATGGCGTCAGCACTACAATTTATAGGTCCTTCTGCTAACGGTATCCTTTTCTTAAATATTTTTTAACTTTTATCTATACACAGGATGTTTTTTCCTCTTTACACAATTTGTTATCGATAATTGTGGAACCAGGAGTAAATGAAATGCTCACTTGACGTATTCAGAGTATCGGTAGAAAGTAAATGAGCTTGTAATTCATAACTTGGACTAATTTTGAGGTTGATATTTGAGAAATACACTTTTGATTCACTTATAAGCTTTTCGTTTTCTGAATAAATAAAAGGTTTTCGAGAAATAATTTCCACATGGAAAAAAACAGTAGGTTTCGAGTAAAAATATCTGGTTAGAAGACCCTGGTTTGAACGAATCAGTGTTACAACTCGGTGTCTTCTTTAGTTTTTTTGTTACGGTCATGGTTTCCGATTCGTCAGTACAAACAGCAATGCAGAACACAATCAACAAGCGTATACTTGTTTTTTTTATTACCAAAAGAACACTTTCGAGTGTTAAACCCTGTCTTCAAAAACTCATTAATAATTCATGAGGAAATGAACCAATCACAACGAAAAAATAGGTCACATGCATACATCTTTAAAACCGGTAATACACTATCAATCTCATTAGTATTCTTTATATAAAAAACTCACCTTTATTAGTATTCTTTATATAAAGAATACTACTAAGGGTGAGTTTTTTTATATAAAGAATATTATATATATTGACTGGCGTCATCTTGGTGAGTCATCCGACGAGTTCCGATGAGTAATACTACATAAAAACATTCAGAATTATCTTTCGATGGGAAACTTGTAAAAGATATTCGAACTTAGTCAAATTTTCGATTTACCGACCAATGTTTTTACCTTTCAAAACACTATCAACTCCCAAAACTCGCTTTTCTCTCGAGCTTGGTCCCATACTGCTTTTGCATCTCATAAAACACACCTTGAATGTGGCTGGTTGAGGAGGGCTAATGACCTACAAAAAATAGCAGACTTTTGAGGACATTTTCCAGAGGTTCATCCAAACTCCAGTTATATAGAGGTCAGTGATCGGCCGGGGAAAAAGTGAAACCAAACATGTCCGACACGGAGGCCAATTTTGTATGTCAGTTTCAGGCCCCTGCGCGGTCTTGGACGTGAGTTCCAGTCCTTTTCATCACTTTTACTGTTTGGTTCGGCTTCGAAACATTTACGGCTACGGAAAATTAGTTGAAAAGAAATAATAACAGAAGAATTTTTCATGACCGAGTATTTAAAAAGATTCAGAGGTGCTGGCCTACAAGTGTGCTAAGCTGTCTGAAAATGGTAAACAACCGGTAAAAAGGGATCGTTTGTCGTACCGTTTCCTCAAGTGATTTTTCGGGACTCTTTTACGAAATTTGTTGCTAGTTAATCCATTCGTTTCCATGAAAATTATACTCTGTAACTCGCTCTGATATTTTTTGAAAAATATTTCAAATTGAAATATTCATTTTTGCCTTTTTAAGTGATTTTTTGCCTGTTTCAACTGGAGGTAATGAGTAAACGTAGGGGACTAAAACTGACGTACAAAACTGCGTAGGAGCCTGAAACTGACCTACAAAAATCACCTCCATGTCCGCCATGTTTGACTTCACCTGGGAGCCTGAAGTTCTTGTCTCCATATGTGGAGCTCACTGGTACAAAATTGGCCCCCATGTCGGCCATGTTTCGCTTCACTTTTTCTCTGGCCGATAGACTGGAGTTCTCTCTCGATATATAGAACTCACTGATAGGTCCTTGTTTTTATGGTAGTGACCACTGGCCGATATTTCAGGCTCGGATTACAATCAAATGCCATATCAATTCTTGGGAACGGACCGTTTACGGAACGAAGCAATGTTAAGAAAATGACTTCATTACTTGTAAAACCAAACCGGTTTTTGCCATTTTACAGTGTCAAAAACATGTTAGATAACCGTTTAACTTATTGAAAGATCATTCAAACTACATTAAGAAGATTGAAGACAGGATTCTAGACTCGAAAGCGTTCTTTTGGTAATAAATAATCAATTATACGCTTAAATACAATAGGATAGAAACTCCGTAAACAGAAATCATTTTTAATTCTCTACGTTCCGACTATCTTGTAGTCATCATCACAAATGATTTATACGTTTATTGACGATGTTCTGCATTGCTGTTCGTACTGACGAATCGGAAACCATGACCGCAGCAAAAAAACTAAAGAAGACACCGAGTTGTAACACTGATTCGTTCAAACCAGGGTCTTCTAACCAGATATTTTTACTCGAAACCTACTGTTTTTTTCCATGTGGAAATTATTTCTCGAAAACCTTTTATTTATTCAGAAAACGAAAAGCTTATAAGTGAATCAAAAGTGTATTTCTCAAATATCAACCTCAAAATTAGTCCAAGTTATGAATTACAAGCTCATTTACTTTCTACCGATACTCTGAATACGTCAAGTGAGCATTTCATTTACTCCTGGTTCCACAATTATCGATAACAAATTGTGTAAAGAGAAAAAACATCTTGTGTATAGATAAATTTTAAGAATATTTAAGAAAAGGAGTGGACCTATAAACTGTAGTACTGACGCCATCCTTTTGGGGACACTTCTCTTAACTCAAAGATGATGGGCACACACAGTCCAGTTATATATAGGTCAGTGGTGGTGCAACATCATTATTTGTTTTTTGTATGAGATATAAGATTGGGAACTACTCTTAAACTCGCAAACAGCACTGGACAGGGAGTAGTAAGATGGCGGTCTTGAGCTTCAAAATTTTGACTGCTGGCCATAGGGGATGCGCAATCCAGTCAAGTTGAGATTAGTGAACACAACTCACTGGAACGCAATTACCTATAAATCCACCATCTTAAAAAAGAAATAATGGGGACACATTTTGATGAGGCACCCGCAGTCCAGTTATGCATGGGTCAGTGGCTAGACTGTACACCGAGCAAGTCCAGTGTACTGAGCAAGTCATACCGACATCATTTCCGACATTGAACCGCTTGCAATCTAGCAAAGCATTGCCATCTAACTCGTCCTAGTTTTTAGGTACCCAAATCAACCTTGCTCGGCTATCGGAATCCTGGTGCCGGCCCAATGGTTAGAGCGTCTGACAAGCGTTCACAATGTTACCAGAACTCAAACATTTTCTAACCATCGGCTCACTACAGTTTTAACAGTAAGATACGTAGAAAACCTTTGACACTTTACCTTCCAAACCAATTGCTAATGTATTATTACAGTCTTGTATCAAAATTTCGTGAAATGAAGGAGGATTGGTGGCCAAAAACCTTTCCCAGCTGACAAACTTAAAAAATACAAGTCACAAGAAGAGACAAGCTCCGAAAAGTGGCATCTTGTAAACCGAAGATATTTCGAAGTCATCATAAAACCTAAATACAAGCACGCCCAGATAAGTATACGGACGTGCTTCTTTTTAGTTAGGTTTGACAATGACTTTGAAAATACAGAAATGGAATGACTTTGAGCCGAAATATCACCTGAATCTACATCTTGCTGTGTCCTTTAACTCATATTATAGGTTTACAAGATGCCACTTTTCGGAGCTTGCTTCTTCTTGGTTCGAAACACTAGTTCTAATTAGGAAATTGAAATGTAAGTATCTTTTTATTTAACATATGCGAAGTAAATATCAAATACTTGCCATAAGGTCCATGATTTGACGTTCCACGAATTGAGTCGATTGATGATACATTTACTATTGCACCACCCTTGCCGTTCTTGATAAGTTTAGCAGCAACTACCTGTAACAATGAATTCATCGTATTGTAAAGTTCAACTTGAAAGTTTCATGCCTTCTTCGTATCTTGCAGTTTTGTTAACTTACTTTTTCCTCCCTCCCATCTATTTCTTCTGTCATCATAATAAATCCATCACCAAGTCACTTGGTAACGGAAATGTTTGTAAAATCATCCTTCTGATTACCCCAGTACGTGAAGAAAGAAAAAATAGGCACACAATGTGTGCATGTGTCCGTTGACTTGGATTTTGATACATAACTTGTGATTTCTTTTGGAAAAATAAAGGAATAACAAACTGAGTATAAGCAGCTGTCAGTCAGGCAGGCAGTCTGTCTCCATAATATAGGTGGAGAGGCCGTCGATAGCAGCTGGACTAGTAGTTCGACGAGAACTAAAACTTTTTGTGGTCATCATGTTGCATGGTAACATGTCATTATAAAAATAAAGGAGAGTCAAGGTCAGTGCTTCCACTTTGAGAAAGCAAATGTTTTTTTAATCCTGATTTTGACCAAAATTTCCTTCAAAATAATCAAAATCATCGAGTTTCCTTGAAGATTCAAACCAAAATATAAATTAACCTTCCACTTGATACTTAAAGAAAACAGTTAGTGTTTCGAATTGATGATGGCTGATGCCTGAAGCGACAAGCTGTTGATTTTTTTTGTATTGATTTCATTCAGATTTCCTTTAAATACCAAAAGTTTCCTTCACATTTCCATCAAAATTATATTTCCTTCAGATTTCCTTCATTTCGTCAAAATTTTCTTTCAAAAGGAAATTTCCTTTAAAGTAGAAGTACTGGACTGGACTACACTCGAGGACTGTACATTGCACTAAGTCTTGTAAGCCTTCAAAGACCAAATGACCAAATGGAGAAGGCATTCCATATAAATCTCTTGATTGAGAGTCCAAAAATTTTGAATACCTTTGGAAAAGGTTTACGTACAGTGTTGATACCAATGGTGAGCAAACCAGGGGCTGGTTGTACAAAAAGGTGATTAACTTTAATCATGATTAGTGCTCAGTTTTAAAAAATCAGCATCAGAGTACGACAATATAACTACATTTTAATCACTCAACAGGGGACTTAATCGTAATTAAGAGTTTTATACAACTGGGTCCAGGTTGGCAAAGAATTAGAAAATATCTGGTTAAGAGCATGTTCAAGTATGACAAAATGGTCGTTGTTGGTTGTCATAAATAGAGCACCAGAAAATGACTCAGTGTATTGTAAACAACAAATTATATTATCGACTGAAACCATTTCTGGTACATCAGTTAATAGCAACAAATCTTTGTTAACAGATTTCCTAATACAGTTATAAAGACTGCTCCTAGTTAATAATATTGTGTTTATGATTGACATGTCCCAAATGTTTACATATTGAATTTTAACTAATATTTAGGTATATTTTGAACTCGGGCGAAATTGAAAAGTTGGAAGTTAATGCTACTCCAAGTTTAGTAAACTCAAATGGTCAGGTAGAAAAATCTACCTGATCGCGGTGGGAAACGAACCCAACGACCTTCGGTGATCCAGTCCGACGCTCTGCCAACTGAGCTACAAGGTCAAGTTGAGAGCAGGTCGTGGAAGATGGTGTTTTTATACTTCGAAACTTATCACAAGTTTCTTCTGTACGGAGGTATTCTAATATTATAACTAATATTTAGGTGTATTTTGAACTCGGGCGAAATTGAAAAGTTGGAAGTTAATGGTCAGGTAGATTTTTCTACCTGACCATTTGGGTTTACTAAACTCGGAGTAGCATTAACTTCCAACATTGAATTTTATTGTAGATAATCGACGTTAGCACCATGCCCACGCACTGTTTGCACGCACTATGCCCAAACCTTGCATCTCCATGACTTAAATCAGCCAAAATTGTTTGATTAGGATCAACGATTTCATTCACGGGTAGGGCCTGGATTCTCTTAGACACCATTTGAACGTTTTAGCAAACAAAGTAGCATCATAGCATATCATCTGAACAAACCAAACATTAGAATTCGTTTTAGACAAGGCAAATAAAACACGCTGACATAAAACAGTATCAACATTTCATTCCAAAATTTACCTTTAAAACGAGATGAACCTACCCTTACTTTCATAAAATTATCGTGCGATCCTATTCTGGACCTGTAAACTTCAACCGAGACACCCATATCTTCGATTTACAAATATAGCTACAAATGTGAAGACTGATCAGCATTTAAATACTAGCACAAAGAGTTGACTTATTTCTGATAATATCAGCGCAACGGCTTGGTTGACTTTAATACCTGCACAATGGCTAGGTCTGTTTGTATTTGTTTGACTGGTGCGTGGCCTTTCACGCAAGATGGCTCCTGATCGAATATTCATCAGTGTAAACACACACGTCTCGTTTCAATTTTAGTACGTGATATCAACACGTACAAAGCAACTGACCACAAAATATTGGTCAGTCTAAACACAACGGCTTGGAATAGCGAAAAAACAGGTTGATACTTATCACTGGTCAAAAAAATCTCGGACAAAACGTCCGCAAAGCAGTAAAATACTCCGTTCGAGAGACAGTGAAACAAGAACTCACGTGATGCATTAAAAGCTTCGTTCCATGTATACCATGCGCTTCCCTTCAACTACGGTTCAATGGAAACTCGTCCACACGTCGCAACGTCTTCGTTAGTTTCCGTAGTTTCCGGTCCACAAACTCGGCCACTACGAGCCGCCAGCATTATTGATCTCATGATCTTACTATATGATCTTACTGATCAGCGGACACAAAAACTAAAGGTCACCAAAATCTTTTTCGAATTGAGTAACGTTAATTGGTAATTAATTATGACCTATTTTGAAACTGCACTGTTAACATAGTAACAAGGAAATTACTTTTCTTAGCAATATTCTTTTGATGCTTTAAACGTTTTTCTACATAGTACAATATGTTTTATTCTCGTCATAACAATTACTTTACAATTTGGTTTGACAGCCAAAGTCGCGCTTTTTCATTTTTCAAGAAACTTTCAGCAGCCATGTTAGCTGTGAAATCTGTTTTGAGTTAGCTCATATTGCTGCAAATTAAATGCAACTTTTTAAGTTAACTCTTAACCCTTCAAATTAACCCAAGCTAGCTAACAAGAACTACTAGTCAACTGAGCCAACTCATGCTAGTCAATCCTTGCAAGCTAACTCAAGTGATGCATGTTAATATTTTTATAGAACAATTTTCATGACATCATAATTTTGAGTCACCCCCTTCGTTCAGAGCCCAGGAGCAATTTACCCTCTGCGCTCACCCATTACCAAACCACTGCTCAAAACCTTGTGAGTTCAATTGGAGGAGGTAACTAGCAGGATCTGTTGCAAATCTTTGTGCATCCATGCAAGCAAACTCTTCTGGAAAATTCTTCGTTTAGAAATTATTCTGATCAGTTTCTTCATTAAAAATCATTCTGATCAGTCATCATGTGTGTATGCATGCAGTAGTGTCATTAGTTTGTGCTGAATCTGTCAGTTTGTCAGTCTATCTGTCAATTCTGCAAGGGTCTGGATACCTGTCAAATGGAGTAGATGTGAGTACCACTTGTTTTTAATAATTTTTACTTGCCTGACTGATCTTCATTGGGGCCGTGACATTGATCAACATTGACCTGAAAAGTAGCAAACGTCATTTTCAAATCAGGATAACTCACAAAGTTGGAAGTTTATAATGAGATCGGTACTACAATATGTATATAATACCTACTTTTCCAAATCTTCTTTAGTAATCTCCAGAACACTTTTCATCACTACATAAGCTGCATTATTGACTAGAAGGTCTATTTGGCCAACTGCTTCAATAGCTTGAATGGCTTCCTCAATTTTCAATAGGTCAACACAAATGGTTTGAATGTTA
>JBAHVQ010193547.1:2723-14282 GCA_036872915.1 Nanipora kamurai | reverse complement strand
ATAGATAGATAGATAGATAGATAGATAGATAGATAGATAGATAGATAGATAGATAGATAGATAGATAGATAGATAATTAGATAGATAACTTTATTTAGACACGCTGACCTCGTCAACTGAAGCTGATTTGCACGAGGGGCTTGTGAGGAATAAATCAAGAAGTAAATCCATTCTACAAGTTTCTGTTCACAAAACAGACTTCAAAGGTCTTTCTTACCTGCCAGTTCTTTTACATGACTTTTATAGCCATGCAATCATTCAAGAAATTAATCCATTCTACAAGTTTTTATTCACGAAACAGACTTCAAAGGTCTTTCTCACCTGCCAGTTCTTCTATGTCTTTTTCACTCGCTTGGTCAAGAGCCTCGTTCCATTCGTCCGGAATAGCATCGGTTTGTTCGTCCTTCTTGACTACCCGCGGCTTCCAATCCTTGGCGTGAAGGGGAAGGTAATTCTCTCCTTCAATGCTTTCCACAGATTTTTGTTCCATTTGTTTTATCATTCCGTGAATGTCGAACTTTCGCGATGATGGCGGCTGCAGTTGTCGCTCGTGCACTGGCAGTAACTCGTGCTGATGTAGAAAAACGATGTTGAATGTATTGGACATAAGAGTATGGAAAGAATACATCAAAACTAGCGATATACGTATTCTATTCCCGTAATAAGTAAACGCTATTATGAGTAATACCATAAAAAGGCGGGCTAGGGATTAACTCCTTGGCGACTGTATTGTTCATCTTCAAACAATTAGAGTTTGGTATTTTACTCTGGCTAACTCCAGACGATTTTACTCGTCAAATGGAGAACCCTCGGTTGCCAAAGAGTTAGACCTCCAGCTCGATGTGGGTCATCCAAGTCAAACAATTGGCGCGATGTTTAACTCTTCTATTCAGACTGAGGAGGGCGGAAAGTGCCGCGCTAATTTCAACGAAGGTAGACATTCTTGATATGAAACCAATTACCACCAAATTTCGTGACTTCTCCTAAAATTTAACGAACAACAAGTTTATGGAAATAGTTATGTGACCAGTGTATTTCTTGTTTTCAATGCAGGTCTTAGAAAGGATTGTCGAAATTTTGTCCTTTGATATGAGGCTGGCACCATGGTGTTAAAAAAGACAAAAAATCAAGTTGAGCGTTCGTTGTACGTTCGCAACGAAACTAGGCGACTATATTTCTGGTTGTAGTAACAAGCGACTATATTTCTGGTAGTAGTAACAACCAGAAATATAGTCGCCTAGTTTCGCTATTGTCTGGCATTGGCCGAGATGAGACGGTCTTGCGCTGGAGAGAAAAAATCGGAAAGATTTGTTGTTAGAGTTTACAGTTCAAATCCTTCGTTACGTTTAACCTTACCTCGGGATCAATTTCCTCAGATAGAGCTTGCAGGTCATCGTACGACAATCCATCCAAAATTTCATCAATATCGTCAGTGTTAGCCATTAGTTAAACCTCGGGTTGTTAGGCCACCTTAACGAAATTATCAAAATTCAACCAAGTATCTTTCTTACTGTAACTGAATGTGCGTGGACTATGACGGTATAACTAACGTCATACCCCATCGTCATACTTAAGAAACAGAAGACCGTACAAATCCTGAAGAAGAATACTCATGTATTAGGGACTTTAAGATTCCTACAACGGACTACGTCTACGGTCGAAGGATTTAATATCATGGGGACTGATGATATACAAGTAAACTTTAAATTACAGATATATCATCACAAGAATTCGGAATTCTGTCTCTTTTCGTAGTGGTCATGTTTGACACGACAGTAAAATTAAGCATTGCTGACATTTGGTAGTCACTTGGACCCCATGTCGTCTCTAGTACGTTAAAATGCTTTTTCTACCTTGTAAACATACACATGACAGCGGGTAGATCTCGCTTGGTACCAATTTTCGGATGGGTTCTTTGTGTTTGGCGTGGCACTCTATTGTCGAAAGAAGTAGCCGCACTTTTAGTCGAAGTGTTGCCTTAGAGTCCTTGTTGCTGGTTTGCACGTGACGCCATAGCCGCCATGTTTGTGTCCTTCAACAAAAGAATTTTAACTAGCTTCTTTTGTAAGGGACATAAACATGGCCGCCACGCTCTTTTTCATTTGAATCTCTGGAGAATGGGTGCGAACGAAAAATTGACGGATAGACAGATGATAGACGAATTGTTTATTAAATCAATTTTTCAAAATCTCAGGAAGAATTCATAACGAAAATACAAAGGAAAATCATAACTGTTGCGTGTCGTTCAACCTCGTACAAACACCCTTTTTTTTCTCGTCAAATTTTCCCGACTTCGAGAAATCATTAATTTTCAAACTTTCTTCACCAGTTAGCAAATAGATGGAGTCGTTTGCAGGGATATTGGGGCCGGGGGGGCTGGGGGATAAAAGCCCTCACCACTTTTAGCAGAAATGATACTAGTACATTGAGTCAATTGTTTGTGTTAAAACATGAAATATTCGGAAATGTATGAAAATTGTCCTAATTTGTGCATGCAGGTGATTTTAGTGCACACTGATAGTGTTTGGAATGGACCACAAAATAGTCAATTACTTTCATAAATTCATTTTCGCGCAGCGTTATTTCAAATTTCTTTGATAAAATAAATTATAGTTTTGTTATGTTGAGAAGGACTAATATATTTAAGATAAGCCCATCGCCCTCTCCCTAGCAAACCCGAATTTTTGCCTCCGTCTCAGCATTAGCCCCCCCACTTGAAATAACGCTCCGCCGTCCCTGGTTTGTGAAGACATGGTAAGTAATTACCTAATGTTGGCAGAGCTTTTCCTAATGTTTGATGACGCAATAAATATAAAGTACTAAATATACATTTACAGCAGGGATTCGATGCTATACTTCAAAGGACATTCCTTTTAAATGAAGAATTAATGAAATCTATTGAGATCCCGTGTTTCAAACACAGCGCATTTGTAATGTTGTTTCTTTGTTATTTCGGACAAAAAGTGGGGGGTTTTTTGTCTCTAAACACATATTTACTTACTGTCAAGTGAACTTGGTTAATATCCTGACAAGGGATCACCGGGAACCTACTGTTCATGAACGGACGATGACGGCATGAAAACGATTCCGCAGTTATATGTCAATAGTTCATCATACGATTTTGGAACCTCTCTGAGTGTCATAAAGATAATTGTGAAACAATTAACAACGCAAAATTGGTTAGTTATTTCACCACCCAACGAGTTGTTAACATAAACTCTGTGTTATGAACAAACAAACTAGAAACTTCTTCTTTACGAAACAAAGACTTCCATGGTGTTGGACACAGTTAGAGAAGGCACCACGCAGTAATCTTTTCTCAGAAGGAAGTCTGTTTTTGACCAGTAAAATCTTCTGGCATCAATATAAAACCTTTCCCAGTAAGATATCTCCCGTTGACCAGTAACATTGTCTGCCGAAAGTAAAATAATGGAGCACTGATCCAGCCGGGAGAGAGCTAAAGAAGGGTCATGTTTGTCATTAAATTTAGGCATCACATCAAATAAAGTCAGTGTTACTTGACAAGCGGTAATAAAACGTACAAAGTAATCTTCTTAGTCTTACTGTAAAGCAAGAAACGCTTTGTCTCTGAACAAACCATTTCCATGTTGTCAAAGGAAGAGAATGCTAGGTGGCCGCATTTGTGTCGTGTTGTCACTACATATTGATGTAACGATCTTTTTTGGTCTGCTTTCTTAAAACTAATGCAAGCCTTGAAGAAGTAATGTCCTAAATATAGGTCGCTGCCGCATTCGAGCCTTTCTGGTTTATCGTTTCTACGAGGTCTGTACGACAGAATTATTCTTCCGTCAAGACTGCCGCTTACACTGAAACATAATCAAATTATACAACAAACCTGAGTAACAGTTTAGCCGTTTAACAGTCTAACGATGTCGAAGGTTTTTCTCCAGTAGTCGTAACTCCGATGACCAAGGTTAATTGTGAGCTTCCAATGGTGTACGGCGTTTAGCCCAATCGAGACGACAGACAGTCTTTGCGACTTCTATTTATCGGACGTCACTCTAACAGGCCTTCAAATTTCTCACTAGTTTGCTGGATTACATAAGGTCATGTAGGGTGATGTTTATTTTAGGAGATATACCTCCTGCCAAGAACTCCTTATCTGAAATGAATTGAATTTATTAATTTCTACCACGATTTTCCAGCTATGAAATATAATAATTACAGGCGGACGGGTAGAAGTCGAAAAGAAACCACAAGGCAAACGAAAATTTGGACTTAAGAAAATTTTTTGCGGCTTTTGAGCTAAGTTTTTGATGAAAGCCTCAATAACAAGAGGTACGTACTAAGACAGATGACGAGCATTGGTTTCACATGTGGAGTAGCCAGGTGTAATGGTGACGTACTTATGGTGTTCACCAGCAAAAGTTACGTATGTGTACAACCTGTAAGCTTCTGGTGACCAGTGAGACACTTTAACCATTGAGCTTCATAGACTGAGATGGTGAGTGAAGGTTACATATGTGTGGAACCTATAACCTTCTGATGACCAGTGAGACACTCTAACCCTTGAGTTATATGGACTGAGATGGTGCGCAAAGCTTACATATGCATACAACCTGTAACCATCTGGTGACCTCTAACCATTGCGTTACAATTGGGTTTCAAGGACCCAAATGGTGTGGGAAAGATTGGCATGTGTACGACCCATAATAACCTTCAAATGGCTGGTGAGAAGTTCCAACAACTGGGTTGTGTTGAGTCTAATGGTAAGAAAAGATGACATAATGAACAGTTAAACGATAACTTGATCTAATCACTGAGATTTTCTGCATGTTGAGTTACACTGAATTAAATGGTGAATAAAACGTTACACACAGTTGCGAATGGTAACCTTCTGATCTCAAGTAAGACTTGCGAATCATTACCAGCACATCGCAGACTAGTAGCGTATTTTGGGTTCAAGCATCTCAGCGGTCATAAGAACACAACTGGCTCACCGTCAACTTATGGTTGTCATTCGTCGCTTTAAATCGTCAAGACACTATTGTTACTTTTATAATCATTGCTAGGACTCGTTGGACATGCGGTTTACGTTTACAATAATTGACTTCGTTCGGTTATTCAACTGCGTGGGTTATGTCTGAGTGGCAATTGATTGTAGCAATTTAAAATGATAGGAAGCAGAGCTTTGAAGGTCGTAAGAGGTCATATTTAAAGTTTTATTCAACAATGTGGAGAATTAGGTCAAGCCAAAGCTTTCGCTTTCTGTTCCTGGCAGCCGAAATACAATTAAAGTGTCCATTGCTATTTAAAAACTTATTGGAAAACAGGTCAAATATTCAGTCAGTACCTCGCACCACGAATGTTGATTTGACTGTGCCTGTAACAATCAGCTCTCGCTAAGGATACTTAAGATTATAAGATTTTCAAAGAGCGTGCTCAGAATGACTAGAAGAATATTGTTTTGGCTGGCCCAAGGAACATACTTGAGATTAAGGAGGAGGCATTTTTCTACGATTTAACGACAGGATGAGAGTGTACTATGAAGGAACCCAAATGTTAAATGTCAAACCCAAAATATGTCAAATGTTATTACATCTGTCTTCAGGTGTATAGCATATTGTCACACGCAAATTACGAATATGCTATCGTTAATCTGTGATGCCCTGCCACCAATCCTTAGAAAGGTTTCTGTGATAAAGCAGTCAAGTTTGTACAGTCAACCACAAGACACAACTCTGGCATCCTTGGACTCTGTGTTACTAGATAACATACAAAATCTAGTCGCGACACCTTCGACCTTTAAACAAGGCATTACGGAATTCGATACAATCACTGGAAAATAGTTTACCCAAAAGTACAATAGAACTTCATAATGGCTACGAACCGACTTCGCGTATAGTATATACCTGGGCATATCTCCGTTAGTTTGACTAGCTATATTACATCTTTCTTACCTTCGGCAGAGACAGTCGTTCTTCTTCCGGCTAAGATCCAAGATATCTCGTTAAAAGAGCTTTAAAATTACCTTTGAGTGGTCGCAGCAGGGGATTCAACTATAAAATTCTTTCGGTAATAATTTGGAATAGATTACCTTTTGTTTGTATTGAAGGGTGACTAAATATCCACCAATTACAGTCTGTTCGTGTTTCGCATAATAATTTTGGAAGGTACAATGATGGTTTAACCATTAATATTTCATAATTTACTGTAACTTAGGGAAAAGGAAGTTGGTTACATCAGTTGCTGCTTTTCAAAGACAGTTAGCTACTGTTTTTCGTTCTAAAATGATGGTTTTGGGTGGAAAGTGATAAAACAATAAAATTTCATTAACAAAATGTAGCGAACTAATTCGATACCTCGCTAAGTGTCATTAATGCTTAAAACGTTAAATTTGGTAGATGCTGACGATGTGCAAGAAACAGAAAATTTAACAAGAATTGGCTGCTTACCTACAAGAAATATGTAGTTCGATACAGCTAGCCTAAGTGACCATTACTGTTCTTAAAATGTAGTGCAAAGCAACTCATTACTTGAAAAATATATTTTGCTGCACCAGCAAACTTCAAAAGCTTAATCCCTTAACAAAATAACGGGCAGTGTTGTATAATAAGCTCGACGTCGATAGCTATGGGCCAATACTAAACGGCATGTAATGTGAGACATGGTTTTACGCTACTCTGGCTTGAAAACTTTTGAACGTAGCTTACAAAACTATCGTTCATGACCCAACGTTTCGACACTCTTGTCTAGTGTCTTCATCAGGAGTGATTGATCTGAATACGAGGTCCCTATTTATATCCTTAGAGAACCACTGATGACGTCATCTATTAACGAGGTGCAAATAGGCATCCGGTAATAAACCACCATCATCGCGATTCAATGGAGCGGGCGCGCAATTGATATGCCACGCCTTCTTTTTTTTTAACACAACTCCCCCAAAAAACTGGAACCGGCGGAAACGATCGAAGCTCTTTAAATCCGCTTGATCAGATGCGAAACGCGTCGAAAACCTCATAAAATGAGTTTGCGAATTTTGTATTCATTACGTTGTCTTTTAACACTCTAGAAAATGCTAAAACGAACGAAAAATTCCGGATGAACTTTAAATTGGGCCTCGGTTTGCGTCAATAGATCTGGTTCTAGTGACGTCATAGGCCTATGTCTCTAGATCTGAGTCCTCTCTACTTATCGATCCAAAACAGTTTGAGAATCAACTTGATTCCTCCTTGGGTTACCTCGCATGAGCTGTCTCATTTTTTAAGCTTTCATTAATGTAAAATTCGATTCCAGCCGTTTCGAGCTCTCCGATATCACGACGGAGCCAAAGCAAAAAGAGGGCGATGAAAAATGCAAAACTAACCAATTTTTTATCAAAGCAATTTCACGATTTGATTGATTGTCTGTCTGCTAAACAGTTGAGGAAAAACCTCGATAAAACTGAAAAAAAAGTCGCCAAACCCTCTCCCTCACACAGGCTACCCCACATTTCATGCAGCAACCATCGCCAAAGTACGACGGCATTACGACATATTCCGATATATTACGAAGATACGACGGGAATAGACTATTTACAAATTTTGTAGCCAGCTGATCTTTCTCCTCATTGACTTTTCGCACGCAAGGTATTTAACTATGGAAGCTTGTGTGACAAAGGTTGCTCTGCACATTTCTTGCAAAGGGCTGCTAGATAAAGATGCGTTTTCTAAATCGGATCCGCTGTGCGCTGTCTATATCCAGCAAGGAGATAAGTGGACAGAGGTGCAGTATTATTCTGTATATTCTGTGACATTACCTGTTGTGTGACCATTAAAATGACAATTGTAGCTGTACGTGTCCATTTTATATTCACCAAGTCGCTGGTGTAATACTTTATCGTTAGAAAGTAGTTTTATCGTTAGAAAGTAGCAATCGGTGGACAATTGTTGTGATTTAAATGTATTATTCGTGTAATGAAAAATACTATGTGCTGAACGAATTCAATTATAATTCGTTTCCTGCATTTACTTGGAACTGGTGGATCTCAGAAACGGTTAAATTCGTACAAATTGGCTAGAAAATATAAATTTGGACACTTTAATACGATAGCAATAACACTATGTATTTTTCTACATGATAAATTTACCAGCCAAAGCAAACTTAAGTGTAGTTTTTATAATTTTTCATTTATAAATAATATTATTTTAAAATCTTCCCCTGTATTTTATTTCTTGCAGTATGGAAGAACTGAACGAGTTGGGAACAACTTAAATCCAGAGTTTTCTAAAACCATTACCATCAATTACTACTTCGAGATGGTTCAAAAACTGAGGTTTACTGTTTATGATGTTGATAATGAAACTGCCAAACTCGATGATGATGACTATTTAGGAAGTCTGGAAGGCACCTTGGGCCAAGTAAGTAGTACTTAATTATTTATCTCTGCTCTATGAATGATATAAGACTGACAACTGGTACCATATTATCTCAAGGGCTAGAGCTTCACTTCAGAATTTGGGTTACCATGTCTCTCTGTTTTCCTAAAACTGAGGGAGAATTCCATAGTGAGGAGGAGACAATGTATACTGCCTCTTGAATTTGGGAGATGGTCTTAATACTAGTATGCATTCAACCCCAAAAGCTGTCAAGAGATAAACCTGAAATGTCCATCAGAGAAACACATACAAGCATATTCCAAGGAGAGTAAACAGCTCCTGTGTTTCAAGAATTAGAGGGAAGACTAGATTCATAATGAGAACAGGAGAAACTTGACTCCCCCATCTGTAAAATTATGGGGATATTTTGAAAAGTTATGAGCAAACTCTTATAATCTTGTGTTAAAGCACAAGCCTCGTATACTCATGAGATGATGGATATTTCCATATCGTGCAGGTTGAGCCTGCTTTTGGTATAATTACTGCAATTGCTACAACAGATGTGATCATTGTCATCAGTAAAGAAAATAACCTCAGCAATCCCAGAGATCCTTTGGAAATTGTGAACTGAACAATCCTAAGAATTCAACAGCCACAGCACAGTCACAATTGCAGAGATAAGCATTGAACGATTTCCTATCTCGGCAATCATGATCACTACAATCATTATGATTGCTCAGACCTGAAATTATGTTCTCCATATGACCATAAGAATTTCTGAGGTTACAGTATTTTATCAGTTGATCCTATCACCTAGCTGTGGTGGTGATTATATGAAAACCAGGCTTTGGTTTCATCATATTAACTTTATGAGTTGTAAACTTGAGTGTTGAAAGTCCAACTCCCTCAGTTAAAGACATCTAAATATGTAGAAATGTGGATTACATGACTTGTCCAGACTGTAATTAGTAGACTAGTACACATGTCAACTACTAACTGGTCAGTAAACATAATAACCTTTACTCTACCATCTCAGTCTGTAGCTCAATGGATAAGCTTGAGCAGCGTGTGCAGTTTCCACCTAGTACACACTCCAAGCAACGACATGCTGCACCATATCTACCAGACTAGTATAATTAATATCAAGATATTTTTTGTCAGTACAACATGCGCAGTTAATTACAAACAAGGGAGTAATTGTGGTATTTCTTTAAGGGAGTAACTACAGTGTGTTTGGTGGAAATGTGTACTTAGAGGGGGTACACTGATTACATTGGCATCTAATTACTGTGCTGTAAAGCAGTATATTGTGTCCATTGTGCCCATTGTGCAAGCATTACACTGTAGCTTTAGATCACGCTTGTTATATTGATATAGTGACTCAATGTTGCAGTATGTGAAATACTTATTTAAACCTCTGAAACATTCATAGTGTGCCATGTGCTAAGGTGGGACTCCAATGTATTTGGTTACAAAGTTTAATCTTTTGGATAACGATGACCTGCATGGGAACAAGGGCTTAATAATTATCAAGAAATGAAGTGAGATAAGGAAGAGCTATAAAACCAATCTTTGTAATTTTAGTGAAATTAAAAAGTTTTGATATGAGAGGGTTTCTTCCAAACTTATTTTTACATGTTGTATCCTCTCTAATAATGAATTGGTTAATATTTGGCACATGTACCATATCCTGCCACTCAGTGTTCAGCTATATCAGGAGGAATTGGTACATAAAGACTGTATAATATTAATGATTCTGGGACTAAAAATTTCATGCTGATTACTCATGCTTCATTAATCTTATGAGTACAGATTGTATCCAGAAAAAACTACACAGAAAAGCTGACAAGGAAAGGCAAACAAAATGCTGGAACAATAACTGTAAGTTCATACTATTTCCAGTCAGTATAATAATGTATTCCTTCTTGCAAAGAAACTTGTTTCCCTGCTACAGTAGCTTCTGTTTTCAGGTTCTGTAACCCTATGCCACCTCCAGGCCCCTTCACCCTTTCTTCCATAAACACTTTTTCTCCTGTACTTTTGCTGCTACATCCTTAAACCGTATTTTGCCTGTGGGAATGTTTTGGGAGGAAAACGAGGTGTATCCATGTATGTAAACCATGGCCAAACCAACAGGATACTGTGTCTTCGTCTTATCATTTCACAAGTGCCTTTTTGTTTCATGCTGAGTGCCCAGTGATTTTTCACGGTTTCATTGTCCTCTTTATACCAAACACAACTTTATGGTGACCCATTGTGCAAAACCAACACCATATTTCTTGTCTAGATCATTGAAATATGCTGCTATGTTTACTGTAAGTAAACATAGCAGCATAATACTTGCAGTACTTGAATGAAATGTGCAAATTTCCTACTCTCATTTTTTCTACTGATACTTACTGTGCATATAGGTAGCACACTATTCATTTTACTTGCCTCTTTCATTGTACCAAAATTTCAGTCTGTACCTACAGCATAATACTGTACATAATCATTAAAATTTGAGCAAAGTTACTATGTGTAACTAGTTTAATATATACTCAACTGTTATCTACTGTACCAACGAAAAATTGTGGAAAAGTTGTGTGATATGAAGTGTAATTTATGTGTTTTGGGTTCGTCCTTCTGTAGGTGGTTGCTGAAGAAATAAATGACACTAACGAAATTGTTCAGATGGTGTTTAACGGAAAAAATTTGGACAAAAAGGTGAATGTGATATATCTGAATAGATTTATTAGATGATTCATGCATGCACTGTATGCATTAAATGATTTATTAGATTATTTATTAGATGATTTATTAGATGATTTATTAGATGATTTATTAGATGATTTACTAGATGATTTACTAGATGATTTATTAGATGATTTATTAGATGATTTACTAGATGATTTACTAGATGATTTATTAGAGGATTTATTAGATGATTTATTAGATGATTTATTAGATGATTTATTAGGTGATTTATTAGGTGATTTATTAGGTGATTTATTAGGTGATTTATTAGATGATTTATTAGATGATTTATTAGATGATTTATTAGATGATTTATTAGATGATTTATTAGGTGATTTATTAGGTGATTTATTAGATGATTTATTAGGTGATTTATTAGATGATTTATTAGATGATTTATTAGGTGATTTACTAGGTGATTTACTAGATGATTTACTAGATGATTTACTAGATGATTTACTAGATGATTTACTAGATGATTTACTAGATGATTTACTAGATGATT
>JBAHVQ010193536.1:0-14283 GCA_036872915.1 Nanipora kamurai | reverse complement strand
CGTACGATTTTGTATGCGCTAGTCTCTATCTTCACGATAGTTTCTATCACTACATTTATATATATATATATATATATATATATGTACTGTATGTATATGTACTGTATGTATATGTACAAAATCAGGTAGATTATTCCATAGCCTACAAGTTCTAATAAAAAACTCGATTCAAAATGCTTCGTCGTGCTTTTTGGTTACAAAAAAATTAAGATCACTAGAGTTCCTCTGATGATTATACGAAGAAAAGCGGACGTACTTGTCAAGACTAATACTGCATTTCCCATAGATTATGTAGGTCACGGGTTAGAATCCCAGCCGAGCCAAGTAAAGTTTTCCCTACTTGTCCGGTATGGTTCGTCACTCGGAGTGACATCCAACAATATTATTACTGTATTTTCCCTTGATACAACCATGCAAGAATGATTAATCCATCTCATGCCAATAACAAACTGGGAGAAGATTAAACTTAATTAAACGATCCCTGTAAGGCAAAAAATCGCTGGAACAACCAAGAATATATTTTGTAGCTCTCTTTGAACACCTTCCACAGAGCGAATCAATTCAATAGACTGCCCTGACCACGTCTCACTAGCATAATCCAAGTGAGAGCGTACCAGAGCCAGGTACAAAAGTCTCTTGGTTGAGACAATGAAGAATTTAATGGAGGAGCGTCTTAATGAGAAGTCCTAACATAGAATTAGCTTTGCTGATGGCTTTAGAACTGTTCTGCTTCCATGTCATTGCCTTGTTCACCACCAGAGCCAAATCTTTTTGACACAAATGAGCTCTCCAAAGGATGAATGCCTAACTTATAGACTTGTTCTGCAGGATTTTTCTTTCTATTAATGGAGAAACTCTTACATTTGGAAACATTAAACTTCAACCGAGATTCTAAACTCGAACGGTATAAAAGGTCAAGGTCATTTTGTAATTTCTCTTCGTCGCTGTAATTGGTAATAACTCTGTAACACTTGGTGTCATCCGCAAAAATTAAAAATGAACAATTAGATGAAACAGAAGCAGGTAAATCATTAACAACAGCCCCAAAATGGAGCCCTGCAGTACGACAGACAATAGTGGAGGGGGTCTAGATAAGGCACCAGCAACTACTGTTCTTTGAGTCCTGTCGGTGATATAACTAGAAAACCATTGAAGAAGACTACCACCGATGTCACACGATCCAGTTTATGAATAAGCAAATCGTGATTCAAAAGCCTTAGAAATTCCTTAGTCTAATAGACAAACACTTCCCAGCTACCAACAGACTTCACAATCTTTTTAACAGAAACACGGTGAAAATAAGCCATAACTGTATGGAAAACCTTAAAGACGTTATACGTGGACACAACAACCGCATTCTTCGAAATAGACACCGTACAAGCACCAATAAGAATAACACAAACACTGACACAGACAGACCTAATTCTGACACAAACGCAAACGACGAAGTTAATAACGCAAGCTCCAACACCAGCACAAACACACGTGAGAACGGTATCAACAGTAACAGTGACAATTCATGCCACTGCAGACACAAAAACGAATGCTCAATCTTGGGAAACTGCCTGGCAAAAAGCGTCGTCTACAAAGCCGAAGTAAAGACCCCCATAATGGATCAACGAAAAG
The DNA here is from genome assembly GCA_036872915.1 of Nanipora kamurai. Lineage (NCBI taxonomy): Eukaryota > Metazoa > Cnidaria > Anthozoa > Scleralcyonacea > Helioporidae > Nanipora > Nanipora kamurai. The sequence goes on along the minus strand of JBAHVQ010193536.1, from coordinate 12,657 downwards.
GTACATCGGCATGACAGCAAACGACTTCAAGGATCGTTACCGCAACCACCTGAAGTCCTTCCGAAACACACGGTATGCCAACGAAACAGAACTTTCCAAATACATTTGGCGACTGAAGATGGAAAACCGGGAATACCAAATAAAATGCTCAGTCGTTAAGCACGCAAGCTCATACAAATACGGCTCAAGAAGATGCAATCTTTGCCTTGAAGAAAAAATGTTGATCCAGAAATCAAACAAGAAAAACGTGCTGAACAAAAGGTCTGAACTATTATCCTCATGAAGACATACATCTTATAATTCGCTGGCCAGCTGATGGCGGGTACTACAGCATCACAGTTAATTTTAGACATTTTGACCCACATTATGTAAATGGTTAGTAGAAGCGAACTGTCAGTTGCCTGATGATCGTTTTGTAGACACGTGAAATTCCGAGTAGCAAACGCTCTTCTAACTTTATTAAAGTTATCTCGCTCTACCTACATGGTATCGAGCACTCTCAAACCAATCGTCAACTGTTTCATTCTGATACACCTTTGCTTTTGCTATATATATATGAATCTTCTTCCTTCAGTAAAGAAGGATATTAAAAATAAATCAATCAAACAACTTTGCTAAAAACTTTTATTTCCAAAGTTTCGGGGCAAGCCTCTTTATCAAGGATAAAAAGCACATGCTGTTACGAGTGCCCTTTATACCTTACCATTTAACATAACTAATACCTGTGACCATAATAAGTCCCTGACATTAAATTCCTTCGGAATAAAACTATGCAACTTATACCTCCAAAAACCTTCCCTTTTAGTGGGTCTATTCACATTTGCCTTATCAATTATTACCACTCCCACATCTGTCGATCCAGCGTGACCTTCCTCAAAAAATGAGCATACAAGTGCTCCCTGGGAATACCCCTTTCTTTGAAAAAAACCAAATCGCAAAACAAAAGTCACTTGAATTAACCTTGTTTGCAATGTTCACTCTTGCTAATATGATTAAACTTGATAATTTCAATAAGTTGTAGTTATTTCCACATAATGATTATTTGTTACTGATAAACCTAGACTTTCTTTCCAATCCCAATACTTAACATTAGACAGCAAAATCTAGTGCTTAAAAGAATTACACTTTGTTTTATGTTAGGAGAGAAGCCATCCCAGCCTTGCAGGGTAAGTAGTCCTGTTACCATAATGATACAAGTGAGAAAATTTTTCAATTATGATTGACTGAGAGCAGTGCAATTTCAAGGTAATGCAGTCTTGAAAGACGGCAACTGAGTATCGAAAAAAGAAAATTTACGCCAAATTTTTTCGGGCGCAAAGCATCCTAATTGACTGAAAAAGGCGTGGAACTCATAGAGAGCTTGTCCGATGTTACTTTGAAAGTATGGAAAAATATTGAGAAGTTGCAAAATTAGACAACAGCTCAGGTTTTCAGTAGATTTGCTTTTAGCAGGACAACACTTTAAAAGGTAATCAAAAGTTTGAAATTAACTTGGAATGGTGTTTTCCAAAGAGCCTAAACTGTGTCCTCCCCGCTAGCTCATATAAATTTTGGCTTTTCGAAAACAAACTTGTGCTAATTAATTTGAAATTGAACTCAAAACTATGTTGTTACCTATAACTATTGAATTGATGCAGAACACACACTGTTGGAGTGTGTTAAGGGGCGTCCCATAAATCTCGGATGTTACGGTTAACCCTTTACCCGACAGGTTTTCAGGAGGTCTCTCCTTGACTAGTAAAATCGTCTGGCGTTAGCCGCAGTAAAATTAATAAGTTGCCAAATGGCAACGGTGCCGGATAAAGGCTTAATGCATCAAGCGATGAATTAAAACGATAGTATAAGCGAAACAGGTTCATACTCCCGACATACTAGAATAGGAACGTCACTCAAAGCTAAAAGAAACTGCTACTTTCGTTTGGAGGTATCTACAAAAGGTGCTTTTTGAAGGATTTAAAGCGGTTACTTTTTGTGGTTGTTTGTTTGCTCAACTCCTGAAGGAGGTAGTTGAATCTACCTAAACGTCGGGTTTTTGTTAAAGGAACACGTTTCACTGTGTGAAGAAAGGTCTTCGCTCAAAACGTCAGATTTTTTCAACGTAAGTTCGGCAGCCTACTAACCTGTTAACTATCTGCACTATCCTATTCAAAGTTTACTCTCTGTTTTGACCAAAACTGTGACGAGCCGACGACTTCAGGGAAAACATTGGAAACGGAACTAATACATTCAATGAATGTCAGTGCTCTAGTGATTCGATAACTCGTAAAGTGCTTTATGCTACCAAAGAGGTGTTAACCCTACCCAAGCTGGGTTTTTTGGCCTCAAAATGGTTGGTGGGAGCACTTCGGTCTCCAGTCTGTAATTTTTTTATTATTTAAGCTATTCTAATGAAATTTGACAAGAATGATATTTCGACCTAGAGCTATTATCAACAGCTGTATTGACTGTCACAGCGAAGTCATTCGATTTCATTTTTTGGCCATATTGTAGTTTCTTTTGCTGGTGCTCTGTCCCTTACAAAATGGTGAAATATATGTATTAGTTTGTCTATCAAACCTTTTAATTGTTTTACACAACAAATATTAACATGCATTGCAACACAAAAACTCGTAGTGTCTCTTTTTGTATTTAATCTCTAGTTGTGGACATTCAAAATGTGATTAACGTGGCAACAGGTTAATAGCTTAACGCTGTCCATATATAGATGTGCAATGTTTCAATTCTATTTCAGAATCATCCTCAGGGTAATATGAAATGAATAATATGGTCAATAATATGATTCTGAGATAGAATTTGAACACTGCACATCTATCCTCATGGATAGCGTTAAGTTGTCACGAGAAGATCTCTTGCACTTAAGTTGGATAATAACTCGCCTCTAATCCCTGTAGACTCGATAACTCAACAGGTAATACGGCGGACCAGATTCTGAGTTCAAAGCCTGCTCGGCTCAACTTTTTCAGTTAACTTCGGCAGTGGAGGAGAGTTGCGAGTTTATCGTTCTATATTACCTTGAGGATGATTCCGATATAAAAATAACTAGTCACGTAGTTCGTAATTAGCTGTTGCTGTCAGTTACCAGCAACGTTTCATTGACTTGTTTTTGTAATTTTTCTCACAGGGATGGTAAATCTTGGTCATCCTATTCCACTTGCTGAATTAAGATCTTACGTGGAAACCACAGATTTTTCTGACGAATTTCAGGTTTGTAAAATCTTAGACGTGTTTCTCTGCTAATCTTAGTCCTTGTTCAGAGATCATTGTTCGGAATTGAATTAAAGCTAATCAACCTCACCTGACTGATTATCAAGACAGGTGTTACTGTACGTCACAGTATGTACGTCAAGAAAACATCACTTCTCAAAAAATGATAAATGATACATATTTAGAATTGCTTCGAGAACAAGCCAACTTGACAGCAAACAACAAATTTCGCGCAAAGAAAGCAGTTATTTCTTTAAAAAAATCTAAATGATATTGTCAAACACTAAGCAAAGAAAATGGAAGGATATGTTAGAGGAAAGGTAGGATTTTTAAAAAAAGACACAGCATGGAATATGACAGTGATAAAAACAACAATAAATAGAAAAAAATAATAGAAAAAATTGCCATGAGGTGACTCCAAAATTTCCCGCAGAAATCATATTATTGTTTCGAATTCCTTCATGTTATTTTGTCTCTCTGATGGATCGGGGAGGAAAAACCTAAGAAAATTTAAGAAAGAATTCGAACATTCCTTGCACCAAACTTTTCATTCACTGACGTTTAAGGTCGTGAATCGCATTTCAAAATTGGGATTGGGACATTTGTTATCACAGATGGACTGTCAGGATCCAGCCTTTGAACGGAGTCTAAAGAGTCTAGCATATCGAAGGCATTTTCCCTTTTTTCGCAACACGAACCAAGCTGCGATGTGACCAGTAGGTTGCATCCAAGATTAGGATGGAGCGATGGAATAGGATAGATAAAGACAATATTTTTACATATATACAAAAACATTTTTTACGAATCACCATTTTTTGAAATTTATGAATGAAAAAGTTGAAGGCCTGGGATGCATTTCATATATTGTCACACACCTCATAAAAAGTGGAGACTGGTATTCGTATTCCCCAGTGACGGATTTCTGTCATAGCATCTGTTGCTTTTCTGTTTCTACTCTTTTTGCAGGCAATTCCAAAAATAACGGGACGTACGATCACTAGAGCTTCAACCCCGATCAATCTGCCAAAGAACAGATACAAAAATATTTTGCCATGTAAGTTAAATTAAAGTTGGATACATCCACACCGAATTCCTATAGATAGTAGTTATTTATTTTACTTCTCAAAAACAGCCATGGAACATGGATAATTTCCTTTGATATTTTGATGGAATTGGTTTGAGGCAGAATCTTAATGGTCTGTTTTATCCTGTTTCATTCTATATTGTACACTGCCCTATTTTGTGAGTTCTCACTGGCTGTCGTGTAGCACGGGATAACACTTTGTGTCATGGCTACAATGAACCGTATTTTAATATTCGTGCTTTTACTCTTTGTCGGCAGAGTGTCTCCCCTTGACGTATTACTATTAGTAGGAGTTATTTTAGTTCCAAATTGGATTCCGTGAAAAAGGTTCAAAATAATCCTTTGTTTGGAATAAGTTCTAAGTCCAAAATTTCGAGTCGTTGAAAAAGGTTCAAAATAATCCTTTCTGGAGTAAATATTGCTCCTCTTTTGGAATTAAAATTAAGTCGACTTACTTGAGGGAACCACCCGATACGATGCTAGGGATAATTCCTTTCCTCTCTTTCAACGCAGTCACCCAACCGTTTACTCTGGCGCCCAACTCACTACGCGACCTGTTGTGGCCTGTCGTAGAAATGAACTTTATAAAATATAAATTATTTACCAGCTTATTGATAAAAGTATCTTACTTGTCACGACAGGTAGACCGAAACAAATCATTTTGATACATTTCATAAGCAGTTTTACCCTATTCAAGGCCGAAAAGCAAGCATTTATCGAAGCATCAATCGAACCTAACGTTGATTCGCAAATTTCGTATGAACTAATGAGTCAAGAAGTGAGTAATTGCTTAATTTATAGACTTTCAGGCCATTTTCAAACTTGTAATATCTATGTCAACGTGTTCGTCTGGTAGTTCCAAAGTTGCATTCGGAAATCATGTTTGATTTTCTTTAAATCTCTGATGAACATCATAAAGAGTGAACAACTGAGCTCCTTGGCTTTTAGGAAACCTTTCCGATCAGTTACTTTATCACGTTACTCACCAAAATGTATAGAATTCAATAGGCTTGAACATAAGATATTTCCTTCCAATTAAGGAGCGAAACGTATGGGTGGAAATCAACAAATGAAGTCTACAACTAAATTCATAAATTCACGAAATTGACTGATTCTCCAAGTCTAACGAACCTCACTCAAACCTTTTCTCAGAAAACATTAAATCAGGGGCGTCGGAAGCGGCGGCCGGGGGATCCAGGCCCCCACTTTTTTAGTTGGGGGGCCTAAGCATCATTGGGCCCCCCCACTTTTTGACAAAGGTAAATAGTAAATTACAAAGTTATGAGTAAGAAATTGATGAAGCTGAAAACACTGTTTATGTACCAAACGAAAATTAAATTAAATTGGTGCTAAATTAAACAATATTTCAGAAATTTGTCTTTAGAAACTTTTAAAGTTACGCGTGCGGACAAAATAATTTCCATACAGGAAGTAGGTTCGTTTGCAGTTGCTGCTGACTGCAGGCTCACTGATGCCGAAAAAGACGCTCAATCACTCAAATCTTCTCAAATGCATAATTATCTCATGTTTAAAAGATGAGTAAAAGAAAACAATCGGGTATCGAAACGTTCTTTTCGAAAAGGTACAGTCACTACTTTATTCATATGCATTTAAAGTTTAACACAACGTTCATGAAATACTTCGTAAATTTGATCGTACTTGAATGAATGCAGATATTCAGTGTGCGAAATGTGTTGTGTTTTGAGATTTTTTTATGACATTTTTCTTTTAGAATTCTGTAAATATTTTCTCCCAAAATGCAGGAAATAACATTTGAAACACTCTAATTCTAAAAATTTCCGGGAGGGCATACCCCGGACCCCCTTGACAGGTCACTTTGTGGGCCCCCTCACTTCTAGAGGCGTTCCGACGCCCCTGCTTTAAATAGATGTACCAAAAAAGCTGTACCTGGGTAGAATAAGGATAAAACTACATCATTCGTAATACATTTTTTAATCAATAGAAAGTGAACCCGTGTACCGTCCCTGTTTTTTATACTTTATATTTCGATGTTTATTATAGTCTCCCTACCAGACAACCCTGAATAAGGAGTAAAATAAAAATAAGCCTAAAAACTGATTCTTAAAAAGGAGTTGTATTTATTCTTCAAAACAATAATCGCAAATACAGTAGTCGATATGTTTTTTGTTTTTAATTCTCACAGGAGTTAACGTGCCCCTTACCTCCAAAATTACTTTCAGCGTCATCGAATCTACGTTACGTGTTTCAGTGAAAAAAAAATTCCGATTTAGATAAATGGTTTGATTTTTATACCTTTTTGAAGTTACTAACATATGATAATGATCGGTACACTTCCGTGAAAATAATTCTTTACTAGGAGTCTGGAAGGATTAAATTTTGAGAGGCAAGTAATCGACTGAATTTCGCCCATCTATCATACATACATATTTTGCATATGCTTCTGCTGGAAAGCTGGTGAGAAGATGCCTTCTATTTGTGCGGCTGCCAATTGTAGCAACAAATCGAGGCTAGAAACAGGTATAAGCCTTCACATTATTCCCTATTTCAACGATGACTGGCTTGAAACTAAAAAGCGAAGGGAAAAATGGATTAATTTTGAGAATACGAAACACATCTATGAAAAAAGATACATTGAGATGATAAATTTATAGGAAGTTTGGTATAATTGTGTAATATGATCTAACGGTATCTAACGGATCCAACGTTTAATCAAAAACGTGTGGATATAAACAAGAAAGTCATTCCATTTAACGCTTTGCTTATCATTCACTTGTTTCCAAGGAACCATCTAATATTTTACAAAGCGTTTCTTCAACTTCAATCCGTTCCTTTTCCTTAATTAAGATAATTTGTCAACCATTCTTCCTCAACCAAAGGTTGCTCGATACACGCCAAGCCCAAACTACTTTCGTCTCCGCCACGCTCCTGGTTGTCAAAAAGTTGACGTCCATGAACCATACAACTTTAACAGATTAAAGAAATTGAAGGATTTATCCAAATCTGATCATTTTTTCACTGAAACACTACTAATGAAGCGTACATTCGAGCTGATAAGCTTAAAATCGTTTTTAGGGTTAGCGACACTTTAATGTAATCCCAAAAGTAGAGTTAAAACACACTTTTTATAACTCTGACGGGGTAGCTTTTTATAACTATCATAGTATATAAATAATAGCACAGGAGCAGATTTAATTCTTTGAAAATGACGATGAGACTTTTATTGTCTGTCATTTGCTGCAGTAAAATAGTAGAAGTCTGATCATGTCAGGAGTCATGCCTGACCATGTCTGTAAAAGTTAAAGTCAGTAAAGAATTGATATTAAAACACGACCAGGCATAATTTATTGTGTATGTAATTATTTTATTGCGCTGATTTTAAGTAAAACTTTGATACTTCAAAAGCTGTTGACCGGAAGGCTTCGTATATAGTAATCCTATATTATAATTTTGACACTAGACATTTTCATGAACGGTTAACTTCTTGCAGTGTTGTGAAATTGAATATCTTAAGATGCTTAAAGGACTCTTAGCTCGAACGTTATCAGCACTTAAATCCACTTGATCAATATCAGTCAAACCGAAATTGTAACCAATCGGTTTCACGTTAGGTAATACTAAATTTCTTGTTTCTAGTCTACCGTGAATGCTCGTCCCGATAGCTCACGAACAAATGTTCTTTGACGAAATTTTGGGTAACATTTGGCGCGCCAATGACTGTTTTAACTGGCTTTTTCTCACTTCAGTTACTGACGATCATAGCGATTCTCACTGACCAACAGCGCAATTTTTCGCAACACACACATCACAAAGCCTCACTTGTTATGATCTACCCGTTCACAACGTGCTTTTCCTAAGGAAGATTTGACTTAAAAATATCATGAATAGATTTTAAATTTCGAATGTGAAATATGTTACTTCTATCTTCTGTAAAAATTAATTATAAATTTTACGCCGTAAAAAATACTTTAGGTGATGCAAAATCTTTTATCTGCATTTCTTTTCAGATGACTATTCAAGAGTATCTCTGAGCATGAAGGAAGGAGAAGATGATTCTGATTACATAAATGCCAACTACATCAGGGTAATACAAAATGATGTCGTATTTAATTTTTAGCTACTCTCTAATGATGAAACGTACAATCTATATATATTATTTCTATTACTATCTATATCTATATCTGAAATATTACTTGCCATTTTGAATAATTCACAAAATAATCATCCAGTCAGAAATACAGTACCGGACAATGAGCAGTGAATTGAAATTTTTCCTGATCAGAGAAATTTAAAATTTTTAAGAAATATTTTATGAGTATCATTTAAAATGTATGATGCGAATAGATTAGAATAGATTCCATTCATTCATCCGGATTCCGCAAAGTTATATATCAGTCCAATTTAACTTCGTAAAATAATTATATGTAATTTATATAGTCAAGAGGGTTGCGAAACTGTCGGAACTTAACAATGGAGAAACCGACGTTTCGAGCGAAGACCCTTCGTCGGAGTGAAACGTAAAATGGAAAAAAATTATGTGGTGTTTTTATATCGAGAAAAAGATCTTGTGAAAAAAATTACCAATAAGATTTAAAAATCGATAGCAAACTAGTTAAGGAGATGTAAATGATGGATAGTCGTTTGCTATTTTACAACGTCGATCAGTTAACCAAAAGTGGAAGACCCGGGAGAGGCCTCAAGGAAACGATAATGCACAAAAAGTAATAAGCAACAGGTTAAAACAACAGAAAACCCAAAGGAATAAGGGATAAAAGCCAATGTTTTTTATGCTAGAAATAACATTAACTTATGAGAAGGAAAATGTTATTATAAATACAATAAATGAAAAAATTTAGCTCAAAAGAAATAAGGAATACAAGCCAATGTATTTATCCGCCCATTCTTGACAAATCATTAGCTTGTGAAGTGAGGACACAAAGTGAAATAAATACTAAAATAAAGCTCGAGGGAATAAAGCTCACAAGCTGACGTTTTTGTCCGCCCTTGCAAGACAAAAACAGTAACTTAGTTAGAGACCAAATGAAAGAAAAACGCTCATTGAATCCATGGGGATAAATGGTTTCAAGTTGTATCCCTTATTCCCTTGGGTTTTCTGTTTTTTTTTAACCTGTTGTTTTTTACTGTTTGCGTATTACTATTCCCTTGGGGCCTCTGCCTGGTCGTCCCCTTTTCGGTTAACTGATCGACGTTTTAAAATAGCAAATGACAATTCATCATTTTCATCCCATTGACTAGTTTGCTATCGATTTTTAAATCCTATTGGTCATTTTTTTGTCACATGATTTTTTCTCAATATAAAAACACCGCCCACTTTTTTCCATTTTACATGTACGTTTCACTTTGACGAAGGGCCTTCGCTCGAAACGTCAGTTTCTCTATTCTTAAGTTCCGGCAATTTCCCAACCCTTTTGATTATCTACAAGCCGTTCAATAGTGCCGACGCAGCACTCTACTTTTATGTTATTTAGTTGCGATAAAAGTTTTACCTGCGTAGAACATAAACATTTCCACATTTTGAAGTATTACATCAGAGGAGTTAGTAAATTTTTACATAGTCCTACACTCTGTATGATGGCTCAACATGTGAAATGACATGTGAATTTTTTGTGAAGATTACTTTTTCCAACATTTGAAGTAAGCTTGCAATGATTCTGTGCGCTTTGCTTCCTCCACAACTTTTATCTTAGAAAGCAAGCAAGCGATAGATAATTTCCTTCCACTGTTAGATGTGGTATAAGTTCATAAATATTACCTTAAATTAACACATTGTTTTCGTACTAAATTAAATGCATTATTCAGTGATATTGGTGAAATGATTACTCGTTATCATTCTGATGCAGATAATAAGTTAATTAACCTAAGGCTAGCCTTTTTTCAAAATATTATTTTAAATAAAAAATATTAATTATGATAATAATAGTGATAATAATTATGATTATTATTATTCTAATAATTATGTTTATAACAATGGTTATGAATATTATCGTTCTTGTTAATTTTATTATTACTATTTCGTTAATTGCCCACTATGAACCGAATCCAAAGATACCAAATTGTTCATACCAAAGATATCAAGTATAATGCATAAGAAAGACTAAATATACTACTCCCGACACAATATTTGTCATAATCCTTTCGCTCTCCGTAAGAATGACCTTTGGAATTTCGCTCACTACCATTGCTACATTTATCAGTTTTGTCATCTCTCATTCGACGCAACCAATTAGGTGCTGTTTGGACTATAAATCCTGCACGCTCCTCGCGAATTTCAAATACCATTAACTATCCAAACTTTTACCTTTTTGCCTTCGTACAAAGTCAAATCAGGACTTCTGTATGGTTGTTCAAGTTCTTCTCATTCTATGTTATATGTTCCGCATATAGATCAGTTCTTGCCTAGTTTCTCAAGTTCTCTTCTTGTAATGTTTTTCTCCTTCCAAGCTGTTTTGTACCATGCAACACTCTCTTCAAGAAAACCTACTTCATTTGCCACTTCCACAACTAGGATCGACGGAGCATTATCATGCCTACTCAAGTACACGTTGATTACCAGCATAGCCTTACAGCCAGCTAAGAGAAACGGTATACGTTTCTTTGTTTTCAGAACACAATCTTAAATGCTCCAATTGTATCTCCTTTCGCTTTAATGCTCACCAAACTCTGGTTTCAAAAATATCTATCACCAGCTCTTAAATCTTCGCTTCAGCTTAACCACCGACTATCTTTCTTTCTTTGACTCCTGAAGGTCCGGCTTTTTTTTTTGTCTTTTCCTTATATTGGTCAACACGACCATTTTCCTAGTTTGATTTTAGGAAGCTTTTCAACTTTTTCCAAACGTCTTTCTAGGCTCATACATCTTCTTATCTCTAAATTTCTCCAAAGCTTTCTCTTTTGTCTCATTGTAGAGGTCCCTCATACTTTTTATTTTTGTTGTTATTTCTTGTGTTTATTTTATTTTTGATTAACTTTGCCACAGATAAACTTAATATAAACAGAGTATCAGAAAATAAACAAAACAGATTTATACAAAAACACACGTATGACAAACCTATGACAAGGTTACTGCAATAGGCTGAAGGCCAGTTACAGCGGATCCAAAAATGTTCTAATTGAAGATGCCACATTCATACTATAAAGAAATAATTACTAAAAGCAATAAGAAATGTTGTGTGTATTTACAAGTTGAATATATAGTTTTAAAAGAACGTGGATCATATGGGTAGTAGGAATTAACTGGGGCATTAAAGTAGAGATTGAGCATGACAGAGTCGACCTGCTAGAGCTTTCCATATTTTTGTAGATCAGTTAAATTATGATTCCTTTAAAGTGGTGGTCTTGTATTTACCAATGACGAACTGGGTTGACTTTCCTTTAGCATTTTATCGAGTAAGCTTTGTACATCGTACCACAGAAAGTACAAGACGTTTTGTCCTTTTTGCTTTTACTTCTTTGATTTATTCGGTTATTTTCCCTGGCCCGAACAATTTACATAAGTTATTAACATCCGAGTGAAGTCCATTCGTTCTCTCCAGCGCATCTAGTCCTTCACTCTTCTCCACACCCTTTGTTACCCCGTAGCTCGTTTCAGCATTATGTCTGGTCTTTACAGTTATTATTACTATTGTTATTTATGAGAATCATAATTATAGTTATAGTTATAATTACGATTGTGATTATCATTATAGCGATAATAGCAAACATGATAATTACCATAACAACGATGAAGACATTGACAGTGATATTGATGATGGTAATCATAATGGTAATTATAATTCTAATAGTCGTGGCGATAATGATCAGTCAGACACTAGGTCTTTAATGTAATAATTTTTTGCTAAATCTTGCAGGGTTTTCGAAAACCAGAAAAATACATCGCAACTCAAGGTTTGACACCGTTCGTCTTTTGTACAGTGCCATTTTGAGTGCCATTTTATATTTTTAACATAAAGCACAAGTTGCAAAAGAGAGGCAGTGGCCGTATATTATTACTGATCAGTTTTTTCTTCTTGAAGTACACAAGAACATTAAATTTTATACTACGATATCCTTTCAGGTCCTCTCCCTACTACCACAAATGATTTCTGGCGAATGGTGTGGGAACAAGAATGCAGTGCTATCGTAATGCTCACTGGCCTGGAAGAAGGTGGCAAGGTGAGCGAAGAAGCTTGATTTTGCAGTTCTTTGTTATGTAACCTGGATATGACTTCTTTGATTGCTTCACTGTCACATCTCTCCCTTTCACGAGGAAAATTGTCAGGCGTTAGCCAGAGTATAATAATAAAAGTACCCCATATGTCCCGATATGGAGGAAACTAGTATATGTTTCGAAATATCAAGAGCCCAAGTAAGATCATTTCGCGACCAGCTCC
>JBAHVQ010193505.1:0-14286 GCA_036872915.1 Nanipora kamurai | reverse complement strand
TTCACTTTTAAAAGCACCAGCAGCGACGGCTGCGACACCCCTTTAGCTCGAGTAAACGCTTAGTAAGCGTCTTGTTACGTATCATTTGGCTCTTTCGGGCTCAGACCACCTGGCAACCCTGGTGCCGACCAGGACGAACGAAGTGAGAAACATTATGGAAACATTATTGTTGGTTCACCGTTCTGAACGAAATAGCGAAAAACCTCTGATTTAAACTAGAAATACGTGCACCCAACAATCCCTCGCCTATAATTGCATCTGTTCATCTCAATGCAGTTAGACGACTAATGGACGTTCCTCAAGCTCGTTCTCTCAGCAAAATGATTTCTGAGTCCTAGACGGTAATCGAACCCGCCACATTCTGATGACCGGTGAGAAATAATTATGTCCACACTTACTCTAAATTTTTGGAATGCTTTTGAAAATCACAGGTAATGGTAAATGGTGTGGAATAAAGTACTTTATAAGGACAACCTTTAATAAGCCTATCACTCCAGCCTCTCCCAAATAAGAAATGAAAAAAAAACAGCAACAATAAAACACAAACCAAAACAACCCAAACAAAAAGTGCTACATGCAGAAATGTACTGCTGTATGACTATTGTCACAAAAAAGTAAGATCTTACAATTAAACAGTTGTGTAGTACTGAAAGTTGAAATATATGTACTGGAAGATTATAAATAGCTAATGTCATTTATACATCAAAGATTTTCAGGACACAATTTGCACACAACTGATAATTGGATGTTGAGAAAACAGAATATTGGAAATAGGATCAATGATTGGCATAAAATATATTTTTGGTGTAATCAGGCTCAGTGCAGAACAAATTTAAAAGATGTTTTTACCCCTTCTTCATTAAAGTTTTCTTTGCCTATGTTATTCTTATAAGGAAAACACATTCTAATTTATTTTAACAAAAAGATATCAAATTTGTCATCTATTTGAAATATTCATTGTTTTATCCTTGCTAAGTTGTGTCTCCTACATCCTCTGAATTAAAACCAAAGACTTAATCCCAGCCTCTGCAAAGTAAGTTACAGTATGCATCTTTGGTTTACATACAGAGTACACGAGCTGCAAAACTCAACAATGACTGAAGTTCCACAGCATATGGACTATTAAAGTCCTCCCAATCACTTACAGTTGTATATATTGGCACTGTCTTGGCATGAATTTCTTTAGGATATCTTAGACACTGTGGCCCAATTGTAGAAACATTGACTACAGCTCTAGTAAATGACTCTTCATCGTAGTCCAATGTCTAATCTACCATATTATGGTCTACAAAAGCTTTTGTTCTTTTGCATTACTTGGTTTTTGCTGACATAGTATTTTCAAGACAAACTGAGGAATTCTAAATATAGTTTAACCACTGATTGCAATAAACTCCACTTCTGCAATTGGCCCTGCAAGTGCTGTTTTCAGTTAAAAGCTCTTTTTCCTTCTGATAGCATTATCTTTAGGTAAGTTTAAAATCCCCTCACTGTGGCTAAAAGTTCAATAAAAGCGTGCAATAGAAAGTGAACAAAACCACAATTAACTTAACTTTGTTAAAGCCAATGCAAATAGCATAACATGATTATAACCATCCTGTTATATTTAACTCTCTATCATGCTCTCTTTCATAATTATGCTATGAAGCTAGTAGTTTTTTATTCATTCACACTAGGTATTGTACACATACATGTAAGTTGTCCCTGAACAGTTATGTACAATGTAATCTCATATTTTACCAAATTTCATTTTAAAATTTAACTTATCCATCATATTGTGAAATAAAACAATAAAACAATTTTGTGTATATAAGACTGTCAGGTAAGGTAAAATTTACCCAGAAAGAAGTGTTATGAGTCATAATTCTAGGTGTTCACTGTTCAGTAAGTCGGCTCATAATGTTACTGAAGTATATTGTATATTTCATGTATAGGATTTATAAATCAGGTGTTGGGTAGATGCATGTCTAACAATTTTGGCCTTTCACCCAACAACTTACACTGTATATATGCGATGACTAGAGGACGTTCATCAAGCTCGTTGTCTTGCAAAAATGATTTCTGAGCCCTAGATGAGAATTGAACCCACAACCTTCTGATGATCGGTGAGATGCTCTAACCATTGAGCTACCGCACCTCAGATGGTGAGCTAGGGTGCAGGTTTGTCATATGTACTGCCTAAGCAGAAGTCATGATATGATAAGAGGGTGTTTATGGGGGGTGCCTGGTCACAGTTAACAGTTAAAAGTTTCATAAAATCACAGTATTGGTTAACTTTTTTGGTGGAACAATTAACCCTCTGATGAAGGGGGGTGGTATTAGACATACTAATGCAAGCATAATTATTAATTAATGTTCATAATTATGCAAAGTTATATGCAAAATTAAGCTAATTTCGGTCACACAATGATCGACAGTTAATATTAAAAAATACAGTTTATAAGTTTTATAACTTAATATTTTAGTAAAAACAAATCATTTTGTGGTGTTGACATTTAAAGCAGATAGCATATGTCTTTGATAAGTCAAGTAATGAAGTAAATTAAGGAAAACTCATCATTTGTTGGGATCATTTCACAAGTCACAGTTAAATAAAAATTCACAGTTAACAGTAAATATTTTAATAGAATCACAGTAACAGTTAAGGATTTTGGCCAAATCATGCTTAACAGTTAACCCCATAAACACCATCTGATAATGATGGAAATACTTAATGAGTATTTCCATTAAGTATTTCCATCATTATCATATCGTGACTTCTGCTTAGGCAGTAGATATGATGAACCTACACCCTAGCTGACCATCTGAGTCATGGTAGCTCAATGATTAGAGCGTCTCACCGGTTATCAGAAGGTTGCAGGTTCAATTCCTGTCTAGGGCTCAAATCGTTTTTCTGAGAGAACAAGCTTGATGAACGTCCTCTAGTCATCTGATATCTACCAAGCTCCCACATGAACAAACTTTCTGTTCAGCAGTACTGTGTGTACACTGTCATTTGTCCATTTCCACACAACATACAGCCTCTTTGCCACTGGTTTTTGAAATTTGTAATTCATATCTTAATACCTTGCAACAGACAGATTAGCCTGGTTGTAGCAAATCATTTTATGTGTTTTACAAGAAAACAAACTGGAGACATTGTCAACCTCGACCCAATATTTAAAGTACTTTCTGACTGAACTTTTACTTTTTCATTTATGCAGGTGCCATGCCATTCTATGCAAGGTACATGTAATTAAGTAATAAGTGAGAAAGCAATCTCACCAGAATTAGTTCACTAGTGTTATCCAAGAAGTATATCACATCAAATTTTGACAGTCAAGTCCTTCAATAAAAGAGGGATATACATACCCACACTCATACATACATACCCACACTCACATACATACATACATACATACATACATACATACATACATACATACATACATACATACATACATACATACATACATACCCACACTCACATACATACATACATACATACATAAGAAGGTCCCTTAGAAACCTTACATATGAGCCCGATAAGGAATCATGGGAAATCCCGTACAATTTCCAGTTTAACGATGTTTTTGAAAATTAGCTATATGAGAGCAAAGTCCAATTTGATAATTAGGTCTCAACCTTCTATTCCTTATCTTATGTGGAACATCTTTAATTCAACTACTATTAACCTAAAATCGCCCACCCCCGTCATACCTCTTGTCATGATACCTAAAGACCAGTCATTATTTATGGACGGGCTCACAGGTGTTTTCTTTACAAAACAGGGGGTCTTTATTTTATTAAAAGGGGGCGGTGGAAATTAAATCATTCAATTATTAAAATAACTTTGCAGTGGGAATTTGATCGAGCAAAGAAACATTTTCTGTCAAACAAATTTAATTTACCATTTTCACAGCTAACAATATTAAACTTAGCATGTTATTTATAAAAAGATAAATCTACAATGATCAATACTTCACTCTTCTAATCTGGCAATGGTTTGTCCAGTCACATCAAGGGCATCAAAGGCAAAGCATTGCTGACTAACAAGAGGTTCCAAAAGCTTGGTGGCAGATGTTTCTATGATGTTGGTCAACATATCAATGTTTATTACCTCTTCAGTGAGTAAAGGACCGCTTGTATGTAGTTTGCATATAGAACACGAAGTACATTTACCTTGACACACATTTTCAGTAATTTTTCATAACATTCGTCAGTTTAGACAAGGTTTAGATTTACGGTACAGTTAATACCGATCAGTATCAGCATCAGCTATAGACTAGTTAGCCAGAGTATGTTTTTTTAATAATAAATAGCAATACATACAGCAACTTTTTGGCGGTCACAAAGAATGAAAGTCATTTTATAGGGGTCACTTGAAATTGTTAGGCCTTCAAGGGAGTCGAAGGTTATTTCATTTTCCAAGTGAAAAGATCCCCCACCTAACTCCATAAATAATGACCGGTTCCTAAATGTTATTTTTTTTTATCAACAATGTGACCTCACAGATTATTTTATTAATACACCCAGCTGCTGTGAATATCCAAACAACGAAGTGAGATATCAAAGTCCTTTAACTCCTTCCCTACCACGGGAGACTTCTATTATTTTACTCTAACGCCAGACGACTTTACTCGTCAAAGGGAGATGTGGCAGTGAAGGAGTTAAAAACTATCTCCTTAAACACCATTCTTGATCTCTTACAAAATTCTTTAAATAAAACTTATTTTTCGAATCATGAGCCCTTACCTGACGAACGGTTGTGTACAGTAATCACATTTTGTTAGTTTTATTAGTTTTTTATTAATTTTTTTCACGCCAAAACAAGAAAAACATTCATCTAGATCTTAAATTTTATTGTAACAAAATACCTATATTACTCGTAACAGAATTTAAAACTGCATTGAAATATTTTTGATTGTAACTCAATCATTTCTGTTTCGTAACCCATAGCCCTTTTGTTACTTACATTCAAAAATATTTAAAGAGTATTGTTTACCAGGTGGGTCTAGCAACCTTTTGTTTCGACAAGAGTTAATTATATTTAATTGGTATCCTGTAACCAGCGACAAAGTGTAGGTTGGGATGAAATTTACGGTCTCAAATGTTCCATGTGGTTCCAGTAGGAACGTACTGGTCCCTTGTCTTCTCGTCGACCCTTCCAGACGAATCAGCCACAGACAATAAAATATTCTGACTTGTTGAATAGCAAATAGGTGGATTAACGAATAAGTACCAATAGCCAAAACAGGTGGATTGGCGGTCTTGCGGGCCATGTTCGAGCTATTGTAGGACTAAATCTCATCAGCTGCTGTCGTGTGTAGCCTCCAACATGGTACCTTACCATTATCATTTGAATCTCAAGGGACAGAAAACTCGAATTTTATTTGGTAAAACCTTCACGTGGATTGGTCGCGCGTCGAACTTTTCACCATCGATTGTGTACCAAGAAGGCTGAACGAAACGAGAAGGGAAATAACCAATTCTTATTACGATGTCCACTTATAGGGTCAGTGAATGTAATTTACCTTAATTTCTGAATTCTGACTGCCGTTAAGCAGTGCAATACCAAGGTGGCATGATGCCGAAAAAGGTACATGACCTTTTTATCAATAAATCAACATCCGACGCCTTCACTTCATTCTTTTGATTTTTTTTTCAGTTCTTATTATTCTGCTCTTTTGTCTTTTTTTAATGGATTCAAAAGAATAAAGTCTAGGCGTCCGATGCCAGATTTATTTATGAGTAGGTCTACTAAGTGCCAAACAAAAGTAACTCAGTGTACACTTCTTGGGGTATAAAACTTCAAAATGGGCTAAAAGAGTGCTACAACTCACGGAAAGCAAGTCAAACACGACCTCTGAAGTACGAGAAAATCTGGAGAAGTTGAAAACAAAAACAATGGTCACTGTTTTGTGTACATTTTCTTCGGCGTTCGTTACTGGTGTAAGTTCTGCTTTATTTTTTTCCGGATATTATTAATTGGCAAAACCACGATTTCGCATGTAATTTGAAAAAACTCGGAGTCGTGAACTGGCACTCCGATAATTATTTCAAAAACTCACGGGTTCCGTGTTTTATGAAAATTGACCACGTTCACATTTCCCACAATACAGATCGTTTTGGAGGTTCCTGACACAAAAACAAAGGATTTCCAGTTCATCGGAGCAGTTTGCTATGGTCCGATGAACTGGAAATCTTTTCTTTTTTTATGCACAGAACCCCTACACGAACTGTATTGTGAGAGATGTGAAAGTGGTAAAGTGCCAGCAAATCCATGCTATTATTATTACCCTAAAGTTTCAAGAATCAAGGCACTTCACTTTTTTTCCTTCTCACTACAAAAAAGCGGTGCATGAAAACGTTTAAGGTTAAAAGCTTTTCAAGACAATGTTATAGCCATATATTTTTAGAGTGGTGGCTCGTCATTTAATTTTACTGTAGATTTGATGTTTCTCCTGACAGTTCGACACACATCCTGTTTTTTTGTTATCATCTTTAACAGACAGGTGTCATTCTTTACGTACAAAAGTATTTCCCAGCGGGCTGTCTCTCTTTGACGAGTAAAATCGTCTAGCGTAGGTGAAGTAATATTTAAAGGCCGAGAAAGAGGACTTGACCGGGTTTTCAAGTACTCGGAGTTTGAATGACTTCTCAAAATCATATTTCAAAAGTCCTAGGACTTGAAATATGATTTTCCAGTCCAAGGACTGGAAAAAAACATTTCCAGTCCTCTGCCCAGTACTTCCCTGGTATTTCAAGCTCGCTCACGTGGTATAATTCAGCGCGTCTGATTGAACAATTTCCTCATGAATTATTAATGAGTTTGAGAAAGTAAAATCCCACATCTCCGATCGCTTCAGGAAATAGTTAATTATATTAGTATTTAATATGTTTGTAGATGGCGATCATCCTATGAACTGCAATCAAATGAACATAGAGCACGAATAGCGCGCGTTCCGTCAGTCATATATCTTGGGGTGACAGAGGACATGAAATGGACATGGAGGCCACATCTTAGAAGTTTGTTATAGAAACCCGGCCATTGACTTTCTGTGTTTATTCGTATTTTTCATATGCCTAACAACAAAACTCGTATTCCGTATTACAATTGCCTATTTTTACTACATTTAGATCACGCCGATATAGTTTGGAGAGACCAGTCCGGTTGAAATTTGAAGTGAATCAGTTGCAAGGCTTCCAGAATAGATTTCCCAAGAAACTTTTGAAGGGCAAGATGTCGTCTATGGAAGCTTTCACGGTCGATCACTAACAAGGCTACCATCCGCATTTTAATACGCTCACTTTATGCTGCCATGGTAACATTAAATATTTTCACAATAATTACAGTACGGTAACTTACAGAAAATTGAGAAATTAAGAAAAAGGGCTCAAAAGGTTTTTAACCTGTGAATTTTGACAATAACCCGTAAAAAATTTGTCTGGCTCCATTAAGAACGCTTGACGTTTTTAGATTTTGAAACCTTACGAGAACCCGCAAACGTAGTTTTGAGAAAATCAAGCGTAAAGTTTAACAATCTCACAGACCTTCGTACAAAAAAGTGTTTTAGGGGTAAAAGTTCACGGAGTCGTCCCATGGACGATACGAACACATGGACGATACGTCACATGGACGATACGAACGTGAATTGTACCTTCGAGCAAGTGATCCCGGGAAGTGAGCTTCATTTACGAGAGACGTTATACTTGGACCCACACGTAGTTTGTATGGCAAGATGTCACTCCGTCGAAATAAGTTTCTGTTCTAATGCTGCAGCTGACTTAAGGAACATCATGTAAAGTCTTAGTAATAGCCAATCTGCCCACGACTTTTCAAAGAAAAGAGATATCAAAACAACGCTATCTTTTCCCGTTGTTGTTTGTTCGGGTGGAGGTCGCATCAAAGAACTAAGGGAAATAATTATATAAATTAGGAAGATGCATTTAATTTTTTTTTCAAAAGCGTACCATAATGCAGCGAGGTCTTTGTGGGCAGAGCGGGATGAGAACCTCTGTATATATGTTGTAATCGTCAAACTATACGGAACTGGAAATAAGCAATGGAGTTTAACATACTCCCTTAAGATTTGTAATTTTACAGCCTTCATCCATGTTACATGCCGTTCGGTAAAAGGAAACCTAGACTTGCTGACGTACTGGGTTCTTCGAGGTTAACAATTCAATTTCTAACATCACATCACATAACTTTATTCACAATGAACTTAGCTACATTGCAAAAAGGACGCCGGAGGTTATCCCTATTTAGGTTATTATTATATATTATAATTATCCCTATTTACTTCCCCCTGGAAACACAGTCTTATCGACTTATCGATTTCTTATATCAACTAGGCTGATATAAACAAACCATGTAACTTCAAATTTCTCATGGTTTGAAGCCGTTCGTTTGACAAACTTTATAACAAAATAAACTGGGAAATAACCCTGGTTCGAAATTAAATTGTACGAAGGGCTTTCTAGTGCAAAACAATCTCAAACTAACACGAGGCAAACTGTCAATGTGTCCGTATACATCGGTAAGATGACAAGAACAGTTTGATGATTGTCAGTTGATAACATTTCATTTGTAATTCAATGAGAACCTGTTGACAGACGTTAAAGTGATTTCTTCGAGGTCAAGTCTCTCAAAACTCGCACATTTTTAACGATTTCTTCACACCAAATTAACGTTAATATCGGTACAGTTACTTAGCTATATGTGCTGCCTAAAGCCAGCTATGTCTTCCGCTTTGGTTGTATATATAACGAACGTGTACCCTAGCTCACCATCTGAGCCTTGGTAGCTTAATGGTTAGAACGTCTCACTGGTCGTCAGAAGGTTGCAGGTTCGATTCTCATCGAGGGCTCAGAAATCGTTTTTCTGAGATAACGAGCTTGACGAATTTTAGAGTTTTTGGCTCTGATCTCCTCATCTAATAGGTTCTTTTGGCATTGGTAGTAAGCGTGTGAGTTGTGAAGAATCCGATTAGCATTTTAAGCTGCGAGCTGGTCGTGAAATGATGTTACTTGAGCTCTTGATATTTTGAAACATATACCAGTTTCCTCCATATCGGGACATAAAAAAATCAGATAGGATTTAAATGTCCCGATGTGGAGGAAACTAGTACATGTTTCGAAATATCAAGACCCAAGTAACATCATTTCGCGACCAGCTCCCTACTTGACCTGTAGCTCAGTTGGTTTCGATATGACCTTGAAATCATACTATGGCAATTGCTAGCAGTAAACAGATGGCTTGGGAAAGCAATGTTCCTTGGTTTCCCTTTTAGTTCAGTACTGGACAAACCTCCGTGCACTGTGGGCAGTTCCAGTCTCCACAGGGAGCAAACTTGTGTCACTCGGCCAAGATTAGAATTTCAAATTAAGTACAAAGGTTGGTCGTTTGCTCCCTGGGTGGTTTGGAACTACCTGTGATGCACGGCCAACTCGGCAACGTGAGTAAGTTCTATCTTCCGCCAAACAACGTTCTAGGACATGGGCTGACTGGCAAAAAGACGCGTAATAAAAGTCGATAAATATGCACAACGGGGAAACAAAACATTTTTGAACCAGTTGTTGACAGATGTCTTGTCGATTAAACTTTGGATATGTGCCAAATAAGAAACTTGCGTATTGACCTCCTGTTCACACAAGGTGCTATGGCACGGTGCTCGGGCACTACCTCAGGAAACATTGCCGTTCCACCCGAGCACCGTAGCAGGGCACCTAGTGTGAACAACGGATAAGTCATCAATTCAGTAAGCGTATTAGACATATTGCAACGTAGAAAGGTCGCTATTGTGGGACTTACCCAATGTAAAGTTAAGGTAAAAGTCGTCAGGTTTCTGCATTGTTCGCCGCTACAAAAAGCCTATTTAACTTTCTTTTGTATTTACAATTACGTATATTTCTAGTCGGAATGCAGCAATTCGGACTTTACTTAGATAGGAACTGTTTTGCACTAAAGATACCCGCTTCTCGTGCCGTGGTAGCTTTTACTTAATAGTTTTGCGTTAAAGGAATGCATAAGAATTGAAAATATCCATATTATTTTAACCTGTACGTTTTCAGTACAGAAAACGGGTCTTAAGCGAGACCAAGTATACCCGAATAAACTGCTATTTCAAGGTGTTCTTGTCACGTATATTTTTGTTGTTAATGACTAATGTGATACATTCAGAAGTTTAAGTTATTCACATTATTTTGAATAAAAACCACCACAAATGCAATAACAAAAAATGAAAGGACTGGTATGAGGACAGACCAATGTTATGCAAAACTCTCATGAAGTCAACCAGCTGCAAATGTTTCCACATTTTTAGTTTAGAAGCACCACAGTATTTAATTGCTATGAATACGACTGGCGTCAACAAGTCGAAAGCTCAGCACGATTTAAATAAACACTGTGGTTTTTCTACAAACCTATATTCACTTTACCTGATTTCTCATCTTTTTCGGCATGCATTTTTCCAAAACCTATTTTAACACTCATGGTGAAACTTACAGCAAACCGGTACAACAAACTGGAATCGATTGACGATTCGACACCTATTGCAGCAGAATTCTTACACCTTTACGAAACAATATTTTCCACTTTGCCACAAATGAAACAAACTTTCACCACGACGAATATGTTAGTAAGGTTAAGTTGGTTTTGGCGTTCTTTACGACGATTATAAAACAGCAAACTTTGCTTGACTGACCTCCTTCTTCCGACGCCATTGTTCAATATGGTGATTGAGAATGATAGCCTTGCGTTAAAATGCATGATTAATTGATGGAATGAAGGGGGTTTCACAGTTGCGCTGATTGGCTGGTTTTTAAAAGATATTGTCGATTTCAATTTACCGTTAAGTTGACCTATTTATTCAACAAGTTCATCAAATTTTATCCTTAATGTGCAAGAGTAGAGACTGACACACACAATATTTGCCATTTGTGAAATCAATACTTAATGTTGGTAAAAAAAATTATTTGGTTCCCCGATGTGGACATCCAAAAGTTGCGGTTTTTAAAACACTGCCCACGATCTATTTGTTGGGCGTCTGTCTAAAACCATGTCACTGCTTTTCGTTTTTTCCTGAGGGGGTAAACGGTGTCACTGCGGCCCTTTGTTGTTGTCTACTCTCCAGCACCTGCGTAACCCAGTCGGTAGCGCACTGAGTTCTATGTCGAATTATAAAGTGAACAATACATGCTGAACATACACGAAAAAGTTCCAGCTTTACCATTCAGTCTTTCGTCTTGTTGTTGAGTATCTACTCGGCAAATCAAATGATCAGCGATATTACGAGCGCCTTCAAGTCCTCGTAAATCGTTCTGGATTGTACTTTGAAAAACTCCGTTTGTTCAATTAAAGGTCAAAGCATAATTGCTTAAACTGAAAAAGGACGCAGTGTATAGAAAAAACAAAAGTTGTGGTAATAATGGATTCTTTAGCCAAAGCTATCTCTTCTGCTAATTCAGTTACTGCTTAACAATAATTATCTAAACCATGTTTTACATTTTCCCATGAAGAAAGTTTACTTTCGTGAAAATAAACCTCAATGAAAATTCTACTCTGAGAAGCTTCAACTTATAAAAGCTGAAGGTTTATTAAGATTTTTCATTTTCCGACTACGTACAGGGATGTAAAAGAATATTTACCTCATCATCTACAGGTTGTAATTTAAATTCAGTTAACTCAGCAGTCTTGGTGTTTTCTGCAAATACAAGTCATAAAATCAAGCTCATGAAGAATTCTTGGAGGACCACATAAATAATTTATAAACAAACTTGAATTGCATCCACAATACATCAATAGTTTCGGAGTAAAGTCGGAGACAAAATCCAGAACAGTTAATCGAAACACTCGTTGAAGTTTATCCATTTGTAAAGAAACACAGTTAGGAAGGGGTAAATAAAATAGATTGTGAAGTATGAGAAGTTCTGAGAGTGACAGGTCTACTCGACCATAAGCCACTGTTATGGCCCTTTAAGAATTCGTGTATTTTAAGGTACACATCATGTTTCGGGAACGAGAATACTGCTCTTCCATTTCAATTTTTTAAAGTTACGAAGTCTGATATGGCGAAATCGTTTCTAACGTGATATTTAAGGCAAGAGGCAGACAGGGTTCTACGAATTATATTTTACGGAATGTTTATTAAGGCCACCATAACCAATGGCCTAAGGCCCTGGCCTAAAGGCAAAGATACCAAACATTTTGGGTTTTTTATTTTTCTTTGTTATCAGAAGTTTCATTTTAAAACTATTAAAACCTTCGTCTTGCTGCGCAAGCTATGGACAGCCAAGCTCTAGAATGTTGGGGTTTTTGTCGAAGAACTGGATGAGTTGCAGAGCTTGATGTCCTTGGAATTTCTGCGTTCCTTTGAAGTTTTTTATTGTGAACGTTTCTTACAACGTCAGTGACCTAACGATTTACATACATACATACATATTTATTTCACTCAGAAAAAATTTACACAGTCAATACTAAATGTACAAATTACATGAAAAAGGAGAGTGTGGCCATCTGAAATAACCATTTGAGGCTAATCTGGTCAGATGGCTTATAAACAATATTACATAAAAAGTTACAGCAGACAGAATTATGATTGAACACCAAATGTCAAACACAAATTACAACGCACATTATGAGTCAGAAACATAAAATTTTAGAAATCATAACAGATTGTAAATAGATGAATATTGGAAATCACCAAGCTATTTTATTTCACAATTAATACTGATGAATTAGTTGATTTTTGAAGGCTTTTTTAAAACTTCTTATATTCATTAACTTTAATGAATCATCCAGTAAGTTCCAAATATTTGGTCCAGAAAATCTAATATTAAATATTCCATAATTAGTGCGAGGCAAAGTTGACATATAGGTAATTATCTTTGATGCCAGCCGCGTATTATACTGATGTACATTTTTGACTTCAGTGATAAGGGAATTTAAATATTACGAAGGTAAATATCTGAAAAGATTTTGGTTTAAAAATCCCGGACAGACACCGAAATGCCCAGAAACAATCTTGTGGCGGCATTTCATAATAAAGGGGGCAGGTCACTCTTGCAACTAAAGTAGAACAAAGGAAGTGCATTTCGTTGACCTCTGACAAAAGTTTTAGAGAACTAAATAACGAAATATATGAAGTATCGTTTCCCTGCTTTGATTTTATAAATGTAGATACGAAATAGGATAAAATATTTTTATAGAAAGCCAAAAGGCTTAAGGAACTGCCAGAACTTAGGATGTAGAAAACTGACGTTTCGAGCAAGGCCCTTTGTCGGAGTTAAACATGTTTGGTGACGTTTCACTTCGACCAAGGGCCTTCGCTCAAAACGTCAGTTTTTTTACTCCTAAGTTCCCGCAGTTTCCTAATCCTTTTGGTTTTCTACAAGCCATTCAAAACTACCTACGCAGCACTCCATATTTAAAACATTCTTACACAATTATTTAAGCCAAGTAACTAGCAGGTTTTCAGTAGAGACCTGAAAATGTTCGGGGGCTATAACCACTAGTAAAAAATATTGGGAGGGCAAAAGCCTGGCGCCCTATTCCGCCAGCAAACTTGAGTGGGGATCATGGATGTCCTTTACGGCAAAGAGATAATGAAGTGTCTCGATATATTCAATGGACATGCATGGCCTACGATTAACTATCAAGTCCAAGGGACACGCGCAATTTAATAAAGATCACAAACACGGGAAAAAAACACAGGGTTAGGTTAGGAGGTGGTACTAACAAAAACACGGAATGTTGTGCATGTGTTTGTCTCATAAAACATGAGCAAGAAAGTCCACTGAACCATTTTTCAACCGAAAAATGAGGGAAAATCCCCGATCTAAGCATGGATCGAATTTGCAACAAGGGACTGCATGACCGAAAGCAGAAAGAAGGACAATTGTTAAGGATTATACAGACTCACGTAGACGTGCCAGCAACTCAAACAGAGTAGGATACCAGATGCTCGTTATACAGAGCATTTATGAACTCACAAGTTTCAGAGCTAACATCGACAATGTCGGCGGCAAAACTGGCAAAAACGTATAAAAAGAGAGTTCCACTGAAAGTCATCATCGACGTTAAGGGGCCAACAGAATGAGAAGCAGAGGTAAAGCCTTTAATTGACGCTGGTCGAAGACCGAAAAAACTTCAAGAAATACCGACAACGCTTCAGACAGAAAATTACTGTAACACAAACAAAAGTTGCGTTTTACGTTTTACATCGATTTGAGTATAATCATCTTGTAAAACTCAAGATATGAGCCAAAAAACAAGAGAGAATGTTTAAATGGTAATATTTCGAATTT
>JBAHVQ010193494.1:0-14287 GCA_036872915.1 Nanipora kamurai | reverse complement strand
TTCTGGAGTGATTAGTACACAATGGAACGCAGCAGTTGTAATGAGAAGGCATGACAAATGCAGAAGTGTTTTTCTCATCCTGAAGCCGCCATTTTGAAATCTGGCCTTCCAATACGAGCCCACGCTACTTTTAGTCCGCGGCAGAAAAAATGTCACGTGATTTTGAAAAAGAGCTATTTTGTTATAACCATTGTAACTCATCCTCTCAGCTGGTTCTTTCAAATAATTATAGACCAGCATAAGGGTCTCAAAATTAACAAGCCCAGTATAAAAGTTGACATCTGGTTTGTCCTTATAATCATCAATAGAGAACTTTTTGTTAAGTAAGTATTGTATTTTTTCCAGTTCTTGACTCAATTTAGGATTATTTCCCTGAAGCATCTTCTTCTCATTTGCCAATCAACCAATCTTAAAGTAAAGTTCAGCAACTGTGTCGTCTTTGCTTTTTAACATTTGTTCAAGTTTTAGAGTTTTTTCCTCTAGATCCTTCACCAAATTCGCCATTCTAGTAAGCTCCAAACTACGTAGGCTTTCAACACATTTACTTCCTTGAATTGCTTCTGGTTGTAATGTTGTGAAACAACATTCCTTGTTTAATATATTTTTATTGCCATTTACGGTTACTCGAGACATATTTATTTTGTTTGCATTTGGAACTACAAGTAGAAGGTACCTCTTTCTTAAGTAGCACTCTTCGACTCTTGACTTTTTTCGTCCATGGAAACTTTGTTGGTAGCTGTTTAATGCATACACGCTCTCCTGTTATCATTCAAACCTTCAAGTTATCATTATGAATCAAGACTTCGTACTTCTTCTTCAGCTCTGGCTCTTTCGAGATGCGATGAAACTTAAGCTCAGGAGGTGCATTTCTCCAGTTGTTGTGGCACATTGGTACACAGCAATTCACACGCTTTCTTTTTCTTTGGGTTTGTTTAGAAACTGCATTTGTATCATTATCCATATTTCGATAGTTAATTATTAGTAAACAAAACAATATGGCTCTTAGCTGTCTACCCAGTTCGCCCCAAAGTGCATTGCGTGGGCAAACTCGACCCCAGCTCCCTAGCAATGCCGCACGTTTTGAAAATCGCTTATATCACCGCATTATAAAACAGAACGATTGGCCTATTATGCTACAACATTCATTCAGTGTATGTTTGTGAACAGTAAGACTTAAGACTAAAAAAAATTCTTAATCTGAATCGATTTAATATGAAGTATAGAGATGTAACTTATGTGTGGACTCTGGTTTGTTGTTGATCAGTCGTGCCACCAGACATCTTGTATCTCAAAATGACCTTAATATATGTCATATCTTGTCAAATACTCGAATTACAATATTGTATTTCAAGTTTTAAAAATCAAAAACCAGGTATCAACTCGGAGGGTAATAGGAAAACATAATAAACTAAAAATATTTTTGTATTTGATCATGTTTTCATACCAAACTTATCACTTAAGTTTCTACATTGTCTTTGCAACGTTGAAATAACAAATCTGAGTTATAGAACTTCTAAAGATGCCGCAGCAGATGGCATGGCGATGAAACCGCACTAGACCCCAGTCTCATGAATCGTAAACTCACTAATGGCAGGGAGATCACATTCCCACCACATGAGACTGCTACAGTGTGTGCCCCGACCCATTTGCATTTGGAGCTCTTGTGTGACCAGAATTCTACAAAGAGTGGATTGGCGCAGGCACAGTGGTGTCTCGTGATCTCCCTGCCATTGTCATGTGATAGAACTTCAATAAAATTCCAACTTACAGGTAAGTTTCATTTAATTTTCCAATTTTGTCCTAGGTTGCCATTTCATATTCTCGTCGCAGTCATGGCTGACGTCATATTGTACACAATCCCGTGAGACGTTGTGGTTATACCAACATTGGAAACTCGTACATTACAATTGTTATTAAAGCTTTATTTGCATGACCTAATTACAGGTATTGCTAAGCACAATATAAAATATATATATGTTGTCAAAACACGCCAACGTATTCAGACACATGTCTCGAAGCATATGGGTGTTTCGCATTTGACTGGAAAGAACCGTTCAGTTTTAACTATGTCAAGTATACTTGCACATAAACACATACACAAACACCCTGTTTCTGCCTCTGATTTCAAAATTCTCTCATCAGTGAGAGTCTTCTAATTTCCAAGCTTAACCCAGTTCTTAATGCCACTATAAGATCCATCCCTCTCGACTTAAGAGAGAAGTTTAATTACTGACCACTTAACTCTGACATATAGTTGATTTACTTAGTTGACCTTTATTTAAATTTGTTCATTTGAATTTTAAATTTTGTAACTGTTTTGTGTAATTTAAAACTAGTATCATTGTAAAATCAGTTTAAATGCTCTGAAGATGTTGTGATGTAAACAATGAAACGTCAGCAAATAAAGGTTTTTCTTTTTGTCTAAAGTCGCTTGCTGGGCACTTATATTCATTTTTAAATTACACATTCCACCTGGTGTATCTATCACTACTGTTTTAAAAAAGGAATGTAAGAGTTAAATATTATTAACTAATTTAACTCTAGCAAGAACTACTTTAGTTAACAAAATTATTAATATAATCTTATGTACAATGTACTATAAAATCTTAAAATGATATTGATACAACAGGAAAGATTGAAAGTGTAGGTATCAAAATGTAGAAACTCCTAAATTAAAACGTAGTTAGTAAAATACAAAGTGAAATTCGTATTCAACTGCAGATTTTTTGCAGGATTTACAGATTCTGTCTTCCCAAGGTACATTTTTATAATGACCAAATTCAATTTCTAGAATAATCTTCCTTGATGAGGGTCTTTAATGATGTTTAATGTTTCTTAAATATAATATAAAATGATAGTTTTGGAGTTTATCATTTATTGTTTCCAAAATGATGTATAGTTATCTTTAATAGTTTTTACGAAGTCATTTACATTTGTATCCTGGAAGAAGTTTTCAATATCTATCAGTTGTTTCATATCAGGGTGGAAGTAGTTCACAATGTTGACTACGTTGGAGTAAAACGAATCTTTACCGTATAAGTAAAGTCTTTTTGATAGATAAAAACTTTGTTTTGCTATACTTGAATCAGAAAGTTGACTTATCTGGTTAATGTAAGAAAGTAATCTTTTAAATATTGCAATTAATAGAGGGAATTCACCTCTACTAGCAATGTTGCTAGCTTTTCTGTGCACACCCAAAAAGAGTTTTACAAAGTTTTAGATGTGCTTTCTTGGTTGACGTCTTGTCCCATTTGGTAAAATCGTTGTCGACATAGGCTCCCCAAACCTTAGAGTTATAGAGTAAGACTGGAGATACTATACCATCAAAGATTTTCATGGCACGTTTTGGACCACCCTCTCAAAAAAGTTCCGAAAATGCCTTTGTAAAATCGATAAAACATGCATACATCTTTTCATTATTTTGATTAACATACTTATCATGCAAAAATTTTAAAGTAAAAAATTATGGTCAGCAGTCCTGTTACCAGGAATAAAACCAATATGAGAAGGGTGCAACAGCTCTTTAGTTTTTAAAAAAATTATCAGTCTACCATTGAAGACTGAGCAAAGGAATTTTCCCGATGAGCTTGACACAAATGTGCCTCGATAGTTAGCTATTTGGGTCTAATTTTTTCCCTGATTTAAAAATTGGTGAGAGGAGACCTTCACACCATGCACCGGGGAAGTTTCCAGAATTTAACATAGTGTTGAATAACTAAGTAAAGTCACTGCCAAGGACATCAACACTATATTTTATCATCTCATTGTTAATTCCATCAGAATAAGCAGCTTTTTTAGACTTCGTTTTCTTTGCTACAGTAATAATTTCTTCATCTCTTATTTCTGTATCAAGCTCATTGAGGAGGTTCCTTGAGTTTTCAATTTGTTTAATTTTTTTCAACAATTTGTTCGTATTCTTTTGACAGTTGGTGTTCACAATGTAATTTCCCAAAATGTGAAAACCATTCGGTTCCTTGGGTGCATTGTTTTTGGAATGTGTCGGTACCAAAATCTGAGGAGTTTATAATTTTTCAAAAAATACTAAAATTATTAAAATTATAGAATTCATTTTGTTTCATTTGAAGAGTTTCTTTATGGGATTTTAGAGCATCATGATTGGTTTTTCTTAATTCAGTATTGGTAGGATCATTACGTTTCAAATTGGAGAGTTTTCTTAGATGGTGTCTGTTTGTTCGGCAGTCTTTATCAAACCATTTCTTTTGAACAACATTGGCGATTTTTCTTGTCAGTTTACTCTTTTTGAATGTCTCAAGTAAAATTTTCTGAAATTCACATAGACATTTGTTGATTTAATTCAAATCGTTAGTAAAGCTGGAATCAACAAATTCAAACTCAACCACTGCACTGATACATGTCTCACTACTTCTGCATAGCTTTGATCACAGAACTGGTAATATTCTGCAAGGGCTCCTTTTCGCTTGGACGATTTGTCAAACCGATAATACAGATCTATACTGTGATTTTCAATATCAAAGCTAGTCTCTTCAGTAATTCTATTTGCAAAATGTGATGAGGACATCCAGTCACAACAACATTTTCATTCTTTTGAAGAACTCTGCTTTTGACGGAGTTTCTCATTCTGATGTTTACATTTGTGTTATCCACACCAAGGCCAGTAACTGAGTCCCATGAAAATTCGTAGGATTTGAACTTTTCGTCAATAGAGTCAAACATAGCAGCAGCCTTGCCATTATCCCTTCCTGTTATCAAATTAATGTCAAGAAATTTGGTCATAAAACTCTGTTCCAGTTAACATCAAAAACTCGTACAGTTATTGGGAACATTTTGTAAAGCCCATGGCCATTACTTCCATCCACCATTAAACTAAAGGGCCAGGTTTTCAGATCTTCGACCAATTTATCTCTCAACGATGAGTAATGATGATGTATTCAATTAACCGTTAAGGTATATTTGCATTCTGTTTTTTTTGTGCTCTCATTTATGTTGTGAGTGTTGACGAAGTCATAATGGGGTCTTTTTGTGGTAGTCTAAAACAATTACCATCTGTAAAATCCAATCGTGTTAATATAGACGGAATAGATGGAGAATATGCTAATGGTAACGATGCAACGAGTAAAGTGAAGCTAAGGCAAAGGGTCAAAGAATATTTAGAAAGATGTTGTTGTCGTAATTTGGAGCATAAAGACGCGTGAACATCTTCCTACGGTTTGTAAAGATAAAAGTAGAACAAAAAAAAAAGAGAATGGAGAAAAATGTTCTGGCTTCAAGCAAAAAAGAATTGGACGACCTAGTAAGTTTAATCAAAGAAAAAAAGAAATCAATTAGTTTTAGCGAAAAACATTTTAAAATTGATTTTATTGGTGAACGGTATAACGAACGGTTTAAGTTATTAAACTGGGTATATCAGATTAAAGTAAAACCTGATTCTTCTGTAAATTTAGTTAATTTTTTAGCAAATTTAAGACAATTATTTCAGGAAATAATGAATTGAACTTATGTTCAAGTTAAGTCTGAAAAATATTTAGTTTGGTTCTTTTTTTCTGGATTTCCTTCAAAACCCTTTTCGACTGCAGTTATTCCTTTTGAATCGTGGAATGTTGATTTATTTTTAAACACGTTAGAAAAGTTTGTTAATAGTCATCAGACGATACTTAAAACAGGGTTTGAAACAAGATTGGTTATTATGAGTTTTCCTCACGGTCGTGTTCAAACTCGTGCAAAACGACGTGTACATGAATGGCATAGACATTCGTATAGTAATTTGAATCGAGGTATTGACGATAGTGGTGGTATGAGACCTGCGGGAGACCACATATAGTACCGCATAAATATAATAGAGCTATTAAACAAGGTTGTTATTTAGTAGAATATAGTGCTTACTCTATGATTAAGAATTGTTTTATTGTTGCATTACTACTCGGTATTATTATGCAAGATAACGTTAAGTTATGGAACGATATTTTGATTGGGAAAGCTATACATGATGTAATTAGTGAGGATATGATTCGTGAGGTTTGTTACGGTCGGTGATGAAATTTGTGGTAGACATGAAACGATTTATGAGCGTTTTTTGAAAGAATGTAATTTCCATCTTGTTTTTTCTGATCAACATCAAAATACGATTGTGTTTGATTCGCGTGTAAAAGATGGTAAATTAAGTATTTTGACAAATCGTATAGTGGGTTTATGGTTAAATAACTAATATTACAATCTCGTAACTAACATTAGAGTGTTTTTGAATAAGGGAAGGTTATTTTGTGTCAAACGCATGAGGTATGATAAGATATCATTAAAAAATCACAAATGTGTTTCTTTACCCGCTAATTGTCAAAAATGTTACACGCAACATGATAATTTAGAATTTAAATCTACACAATGTTCTTATTGTAAAATGCATTTCAGTTCTTGATATTGTTTTGAACAGCATTTGACTAATAAATGTTTCCGTGCTCAAAAAAACAAGAACGTTATGATCACTCCTTGTCAGTATTTCATGTTTTGTTCAAGATGCTGTAAGATTGTACCGCATTTTGTGTTTGTAACTGTCGATAGAAGTGTCAGTCGTGATTGTTCTAAGACATAATGGTGAAACCTCATTTGTGTTTTATAAAAACATCATTTGTGAAAATAATAAGAAGATATTATTTTTTGATTTTGAAACTAAATTAGACAATAGTTGTATGATAATACCCTATTATTGTGTTGTACAACAAATTTGTAAAAAATGTCAGAATATCGAATTTAACAAGAATATAAATATGAGCGTAGATAGTTCTCTCCAAATCAATAGTAGTGTTGGTTTATCAGATGTGTATGAAGACATAAGCATTGTGAGAGTGGGCTGTTGTGGTGTGAGACAATATGTTATTCATCGAAATAATGCATGTATCATGGAAAGCATTTGTGAATTCATATTACATTATTGTAATGTTACTTTGATAGCACATAACCGGTCTCGATTCGATGGCACATTTTTGTTGCGTTATTTCTTGAATAACGATATAAAAGTTAAAACGGTGATGAACAGTAATAAAATTATGATGATCACCATATGCGAATATGGTATAACTTTATTGGATAGTTATTAGTTTGCCCAAATGTTTAGGTATTCCTGATGTTAATAAAGGATATCACCCCTATTTATTTTATGACATGTCTTATCGTGGAACCATTGTTGATCGTAAATATTTTGATACAAAATCAATGTTGGAAAAATAATTACTTCATTTTGAGAAATGGTATGATGAAAAATCAAAAACAGAGCATGTATTTAATAGTGAATTGTATCACTATTGCGTATTGGATGTTGATATATTACGAATGAGCTGCATACGGTTTTATGTATTGATGAATGAAATGATTCAAGCCTGCCCATTTTATGATATGTCATGCATAACGATAGCTAGTTTGGCAATGAAAATATATCATGCACGTTTTTTAGATCGTATAAAAATAGGTGTGATACCCCCTGGAGGTTATAGAAACTCAAGTATGTCAAAGTGTTATCGCGTTGATTTGGTTGTCAGATATTGCTGAAGATAAACCACAGTTCCGGTCATGTTTATCAGTATTAGGTGAAATGAAGATTGGTAGGTATTTTGTGGATGGTTATGATCCAGATATGAAAACTGCGTATCAATTTCATGGTTGTCCTAGGTGTTATACACCCGAGGAATACAACGTTGTTAAACGTACCTATTTCTTCAATTTGCATGAAAAGACAAAATACGTAACCAATTATTTACGTTCGTGTCATTTTAAAGTTGTGGAAATGTGGGAATGCGATTATCATAAACAAAGATGTTTTAAACCGTGTGATTTAATTATGTACAAAAAGAAATTTTACAATCGTTTGCCCTTGAGACCAAGAGATGCTATGTTTGGTGGGAGAACATCACCGGTTTGTTTATACAGTGTTGTTAAAAATGACAAGAAAATATATTATAAAGATTTTACATCTCTCTACCCGTTCGTACAGAAAAATAACGTATACCCAACCAGACATCCATGAGTTTTAGCGGGGTCAGATTGCAAATGTATAGCGAATGTTTTCGGGTTGATTAAATGTAAAATACTACCACCTAGAAATTTATATGTTCCAGTTTTACCTTGTCAAATGCACGGTAAACTTATGCTTGTGTTATGTCGTACTTGTTGTGAAGAGCAAAACATTGAAACGAAATGTAATAATTCAATTGACGAACATTGTTTAACTGAAACTTGGTGTTTGCCAGAAGTAGATTTAGCTCTAAAATACGGGTATACAATATTAGAAATTTACGAAGTATATCATTATGGATCTAGAAAGAACATATTTGCAAAATATATAAACACTTTTTTGAAAATAAAACAAGAAGCTCGTGGTATACCTAGGGAATGTATAAACGAAATGGGTGAGCTGGATGAAGTGAAATTAGACGAGTATGTTCAACTGTACAAAGATAAGGAAAAAATTCAACTTGATAAAAAAAAATATCAAATGAAATGTTGGTTTACATAGTATTGCTAAATTGTTATTGAATTCTCTTTGGGGAAAGTTTGGTCAGAATGAATTATCCAACGAGACGTATGTTTCCGACTATGTGGAATTAATAGACATTACAGGATTGGAATGTATGAATGATAAATGTTTAAGATTAAATATAAAAAAAAGAGAATATTAAAGAGTTCAGAAACGGTAATGTAGTTGTTGCATCCTTTGTCACTTGTTATGCAAGAATTCGTTTATTTGATTTATTGACCGACATTCAGTCAAAGGACAATTGTCAATTGTTATATTACGACACTGATTCAGTGATATATAAATGTCGTAGTAGGGATCCTATACGATGTGGTGTTTTTTTGGGTGAATTAACTGATGAGTTGGAACAGGATGATTATATTACACAGTTTTGTAGTACCGGACCGAAATCGTATTCTTATTGCACGCATTTTGGTACACAGGTTACGCATGCTAAGGGTTTCAAGTTACGAGGTGATTGTTGTGAGAAAATTAATTTTAAGTCCATGAAATCATTGCTAAACAATCAACAACAGGTTATAGATGTTTTGTATGAGAATACTATTAGCAGAACAAACATGCAAATTCTCTATAGTAGCGATGAAGTTAAACAATATAAGTTTACGTTCGATAAACATATAGTAATGAATGATTTTATGATGAGACCGATTCCAAAACATATTGTGTATTTATACTCTAAAGAGCAACCGATATACAACGACATGAAGGAAGAAATAGTATAAAAACCCTTATGTTGAGAGTTTTACCTTCCTAGCGTGTGTCGACCGCATTCCACCCGTCAACGAAATTTCAGAATTGATTAGCGAAAATGGTCTTGTAATTCTGGATGATCTTATGATTCAATTGACTTCTTCTAAAGAAAATATTTTAAAATTGGTAACAATTGATTCGCATCCTAAAAATGTTAGTGTTATTTTTGTCTGTCAAGAACTTAATTATGGAAATGGAAAACTACGTTCTATCAAAAAAGGTAGCAAGAACATTGTTATGTTTGATAATATTAACAGTAAACAAGATGTGAAGTCGATTGCACGTAATTGTAATTACAACATGAATAGTTTTCAAAGTGTCATCAATCGTGTTTATTCCAAACCGTATGGTTACTTAGTTTTTGATGGTGATCAAGAATCGTTCCATAATGTTCGTTTAAAAACAAATATATTTCCTAACAAAGTAACGGAAGTTTACAATTTAGATTAAACTACGACAACATTGATTGTTAGATTTCATGCAACAGTTTTTGAAATAAGTTTCTTTGTAAGATGTGTTGAAATAGGTTATTAATTGAGTTTGTAAATACAATTCAGTATTCATTGATTTAGACAGTAGTAATATTATATATTTGTTGCCAAGAATAGCTTGTAACGATTGTTGTAAGAGAAATAATAAACACCAACCACCACATGTTGTCAAAGTCTTTGATTGGTACGTTCGCGATGAATAATTTCTGACCCGTAAATTATTTTGATTGAAATAACGAACCCATTTCTTACCGAATTTGTACGTGTACATGGGTAGCCCGTAGCTGTCGAAAAAATAACAGCAGTCGCCGTCTTTCCAAATAGCAACCCAATGTTGTCCTGATTTTTCTATAGGATCCGTATTCCAAATCCAACAGCATCGGTGCTTAAGATAATTAGCTGCATAGACTCCAATGAAAAAAGGTTTTATAAACGTTTTTTTTTTTTCAAATTTTGTTAATTCACCTGTAGTTAATTCTCGTGTTATGAAAGATGAGTGGCAGTTTTTAATCAGTGAATTCGTCATTTTTTAAATCGTACTCTTTCCTCCTTCTTTCTCTTAAGTTATAATATTTAGGTCGGTAATCGGGTGAGGCGAGGATCTTTTCAATCTCAGATGTTGTAGGTAGTTGATCGGTAATATCACGCTACTGTGAGGAACGTGAACGATCTCGGCGAGGCAATGTTACATCATGTAGTCTTAAGCGCATTCTGTAATTACGAATGTACGACAAAGGAATATTTTTTCCTGTAATATGTTTATTAACACATTACGTTTATTAGGCCCCAAATTATAATTTCGATCTAAAACAGTGTTGTGTATAAGGTCAGATATTGCATCGAAATTTATATTGTAAACATGACCGTCTACAGACATACCCCCCGGGTGTTCATGTATTTTATTCGCTTTAAATATTCGTCTTAAGTTTTGTTCAGATTCGGAAATGAGCGACACCCTGCGTTTCTTGTCTTTATTGTTGTTTTTTATTTTAGCAGATAGCTCATTGAATTTTAAATATTGAATAATGTCTCGGCTTGTATTTTCAGTAGTTTCATTGTGATTATGAGCTGACCGCTCCATGGCTTTTTCAGCGTGCAACACATCATTAATTTCAGGATTTTTTATATTTTCTATTATAGTATTATGTTTTGATTGCTGTGTTAACAAATCTATCAATTTATCCAGTTTATTTCCATTGACAAGATGCATTTTGTTATGCATCATTTTGTCTTGGAAAGTATCACTTGACTAAAAAAAAAAACTTTATTTTTGCAATTTCATTGTTTATATGCTTTTTAGTAACAATTGAGCATGTTGTAATTTTCACATAATTGATATGTTTGATTTTCTCTGTCTAATTGTTTATTTATAAATTTACGTAGAATAAAACGTTGGCTTGACGTTGTTCGTATTTTGATTTTCCCGTTCAATATACATTTGCTTAAAGCTTTTAGCTGTTTTATGAAATATGGATCTTTGGTAAATGATATACGTTGTTTATAACTTATTGTTTTCATTGACAGGTGAAATTACCATCGTGATGTTTTTCTTCTAATAGATCTTTCAATAGATTCACTAAAACCGAACGTTGAATCATACGTTTTGATTTAGTATCGTCACTGTCTTCATTTTCATCATCGTTATTACTTGATTCACATTCAGTGTCGCTTAATCGATTTTTGATGCTTGCACCCGTTTCTTCATCTGAATCAGAATCGACACACTGGTCAGGTAGTCTTACATGTTGGATATTTTCTTGTTCGTCTTTACCAGTACGTGTAGTCAATGGATTTTCGTTGTTCTTATTTGTATTTTTGTACAATAACCCCTCATTATCATTCATTTCTTTTTCCATAAGACAATCAAGAATTTTAGATTTATCTTCGTTATTCATGGTTTTTTATTCAAAAAAAATCAACGATTGTTTGTTTCCGTTTTTTTTTAGAACGCGTATTTATAATAAGGTTGTTCATTTAAGGGACAACTCAATGAATTACGGAATTCCCCGATGATAAATAGGACCCCGGTCACTACAGCTGTTTGACTATATTTTATTCATATATCAATTGCACCGTCTGTTCAACTAGGTAATGTTTCTAATTGACTGTCTTGATTTCCTGTCAAATCCCATGCTAAAATCCCAAAATCATCAGTGTAATTATCATAAGTAAAATGAAATTCTCCTTCTACACGATTTAATACTTCTCTTAATTGCGTATATGCTTGGCGATCGCTTGTGATTGGTAAACCTACAACTTGGCTATCTAAATATAATGTTGCCTCTGACATTTGCTCGTATTGAAATTTTAAATGATTTGTTGTTGCTGTTCCGTTGTAATTGTTAGTTCTAACGTGAAAGGCAAATATGCGTGTTGGAATTGCACCACTGAAAATGTCAGCTTTATATAATTCAGTACTATTTCTATCGAATGGTACTTGACAAATACGATATTGTGTCAAGTACAATCGAACGGCGTCGTGTTCATCCACTAAAATTCGATTAACAGCATTACCAATTTTAGTGATTGGTTGCATTATTTTGTAAACCAATCGTCAATTTTTTATGCTAACAACAAAACTATCCAAGCAGTTATCACTATCCTCTATATTACCAGTGTTTCGTATTGCCATGAATAATTTTTTTTGTGCTGTTACGAATATAGTGCTGAAGTTGTTGTTAGGAAATCATAGGATAAATAGACAAGCAAAGGACTTTAGGGGTAAACGAAGGACAATTTAAGAACACGTGAAAAGAACCGGAAGGAGAGAAAAACGTTTATGACTTGGGAGGGATCGTGAAAATAAAGAGATTTTACTGTTGATATTTAAATCAAAACCACAAACTGAGAGTTTCCTGTAAATTTTATTTCGTGTTCCGATCTCAACGATAGAACGGAGGCGTAGTTCGGAATAGTGCCATTCGCGTTAGACATGATTTTAATTCAAATGTAGATGGTATGAATGGTCCGGAACCATACATTCCCCCGTAAAAATTATCAATGACATCACATTCCGCAGATAATCGTAACGGTGTAATACGCCGTTGACTTTTATTATCACCTGCAGGAGCTTTATTTTCATCCACCAAAGTTTCAAAAAAAGTTGGTATTTAAACCTCCTAAATTAACAGTCATGAAATCATTCAATGTCGTAGGATCTTGTTACGTGATTGTTTCTAAATAATTAATGTAATATTGATTTATCCACATTTCATGCGCTTCCCAAGCTTGCAACGGCGCCATGCACATCATCCATTCGGATGCATTTTGAAAGTTTGTTGCGGCCGTCGTTTTCACTTTAAATTTGCAAACAATTTTCATATCATGTAAACTAATTATTCCTGCCGGAGTTTGAGGTTTAATAAATGTATAAACGTCCAATGTTGTCGATACCGGGTCGGCGTACACTTCATGATATACATACTTTAGGAACATATCTATGACGGGTTGCGGTTCAAACATAACCAAGGGGTCATAAAAAACTTCATTGTGTTTTTTAACAGTATCCTGTTCATTAGTATTATCTACTTTGATCGTCATTGTTAGATAAAAGAAATACAACAATTATGCTTTTTTTAAAAAAAAAACGTTTCAAAGAAGGATCGATTCTTTTCCTTTTCCTTTGATTTGTCGACAGTGTAGGTTCGTTTAAATGACTTGGCAAACCAATTTTGTCGTTACTTATAATATTTTTAATCTTTTCGGGTTCCTTTTCAATATAAAAATATTTGTGACGGTAAGATTTCCCATGCATTTGACCTCGTAAGAGATGCATATAATCTTCTTCCCTTAGACTCATGATGTTTCCTTAAACTAAAATACTTCAAACCATA
Source organism: Nanipora kamurai (assembly GCA_036872915.1). NCBI lineage: Eukaryota > Metazoa > Cnidaria > Anthozoa > Scleralcyonacea > Helioporidae > Nanipora > Nanipora kamurai. The sequence continues at coordinate 710 of JBAHVQ010193494.1, read as the reverse complement.
AAGATAGCATTTGCTGTTGCAGGTAAGAGGCATTAGTTACTTGTGCTACTCGGAAGTGAGCAATTTCCTTTACGATGCTATAAGGATTAAGTAGATAATTCGGTAGAAAAAACCACTCGCAAGCTGAATCATCCTCTCTATTAGAAATAATACACAACAATGATGAATTGAACAGAAATATTTGCTCACCTTTTCCGTTATTAGGAAGGATTGCCTGGCTAATATTAACAAGTTTTGTACCGTCGCTTAAGGTCTTTATGTCTTTATCGTTTTTAAATCCTGAGAAATCTAGTTTCCGTCCAACCACAATAAAATATCTCACATCAACATCGTAATGTTTCGCTACGTGTAGTCTAGCATATACCGGTTTTGTTAATCCAGTAGCATCAAATGGAAAAGAGCATTGATAGTCGGTCAAGGAAACATTGTCATGTTTATCGAAGAGAAATTCTATTTTCAACATTCTTGCTTAAGTTTTTTTTTTTAATGAATCACACACTTTAATACAAATTTACCACTGAAAAACGGAATAAGCTGACCATTGCTATCTTTAACTTTTATAGAAATAGATTGAAAAGCACCTGATCGTAATAAATGATTAACTTCAGGAGGTTTATATGTTTTCATAGATGCAATATCGGACGTTTCACGCCAATCTATAGGTACAGTCAATAATAGAGGTTGCACATCATTTCCTACATTGTTGTCGT
>JBAHVQ010193463.1:0-14297 GCA_036872915.1 Nanipora kamurai | reverse complement strand
CTGGCAAGGTCACCATGCCAATGGCTTCCTGTAGGGAAGTGTAACGAATGCGGTCACATGTTTGGAAGGTGCAGTCTTCCAACTCATGCCTTCCAAGTCGGTGATCAGAACCGACAAGCTTCGATGTCCAACCTGCCCAGCGTGCTTTGGCTCTGAACTGATGTAGCTATGGACAATAGTGTAAACGTTTGATTGTGGGCCTGGCTGAAACCAAGCTCCAGAGACTTCTGGAGAGCAGCCACAGTGACATGGGGCAAAACTTTGGTTCTTTCTTGAGTAATGGGAAGTTCCATGCTGTACAACTATTAGACTTGAGCCCCAAACTTTTGCCTGAACAAAAGATTTTCCATCATGAGCAACTATAATCAAAAGACATGAGCCTTGGAAGTCCAACAAGACAGCCTGACCAAGGACATTTGTTCTCAAAGCGACGGGTCATTTGAGCCTCCAGGTTCGACTAGCAAAAGCAACCTCGTATGTGAAAGCAAGGATGTACCTCGACATAAAATGTCTTAATGCGCTCAAGGCTGTGCGCCCATTCAGGCAGGCATGGAGTAAGGTCTTCATGACCGACATAAAGTCTTCGCCGGAGTAGCACTACAAAAGATATGGGTTAATGAAGCGTGAAAGGGCCACAGAGTGATGTAACCAATGACCCTTCATGGTTCCAACCTGGAACAAACGCAATCCCTTGTCACTGTACCATTTGTGTAAGGCAATGTTGAGCAAGGTGTAGTTCTTGGCGCATTGGGTGAGTTCAGCAAATGCTGAAGGGTTCAGCTTGAAGTCTTCTTTGCACTGGTCGATGATCTCGTCCATGCGCAATGAATTGGACAAGGCCAATTTAACCCATTCATGGGCTTGACAACCCGCATCCATTGCATTGGTCCAGACCTCCAGGAATGCGACCAAACATTGTTTGGTCTCATACGCTTTGGCTTTCAACTTGGGGTACTTCTTGGTTGCGTTCTTGTCTGTCATCAGCATTTTGACAGTCAAGTTCGTGAGGCAACCCTGCATTTTTCTGTTTGACCAAACCTCTTTCAGCTGCTTCAGCAAACTCCCACAGCGCTCTTCCAATGATCCCTCAGTGAAGAGATGCTGCAGGATGACCCATCCAACACTTCCAATCAGCCTCTGGTCAATTCCCAGGTGCTTGGTATGGAGCCAAGCTGATGCTGCTGGGGCTCAAAATTTCTTGAAATAGTGGGCAAGCATGGTTCCGCGGAAGGTTCCAAGGGTCTTCTGGAGGGAGGGAGATGTTGCGATAATCGGCCAGATTGCTACTGGAGATGGAGCACAGTGAGCAAGGCTTAGCTGATGTCCAATGAGGACAACGGTGCCAAGACGAGAAATATTCCAAGTCACCTGTAGAAAAGCAAGGTACAGCTATAAATCCTCCGGTCGACTGCCCTTCTGATTGTAAAATGCGCTTGAAACTGTTCGCAATGATGGACCAAATCTTTGCGTCTGTGTTGAAGCCATTGACATCCTTTGCTGCGTGATGCGTCCACGCTGCTGCGATCAGTATGTGTTTATTCTTTGACTTGCCTGAAGATGCCATGAGGCTCCGGTATGAAATGAAAAGGCATGATTTGGAACCGGAACCTATCTGTTGTGTGACACTAGCACCATCGCCATGTAGTGCCAAGGGTATGCAGCGCTTCGACCATGAATTCAAATTCTTCATGGGGTGATTAATCACACATGGGTGCTCACATACTGCACTCCAAAACATCTCCAACTCTTCGGGCCTGGGGAGGATCATCTCCTTCCAAGCATCTTTGTTTTTCCACAAGTTGTTGAAACTCGTTTCTGGAAGAAGAATTGGGAGTTGCACATTGCCCACTTGAGCTCTCCCACCTGTGAGCGGAAGTCTGAGTGGGACCATGAAGCTTGTACACTGGCACAACGGTGCTGGTAACTTCCGCTCAAGGTCCCTTCTGATATTCTGAGGGTTTGCGCCAGCTGTTCCTAGCTGGCTCAAAATTTCCCAACTCCAGATCTTTTGTGAAATCCCTGATGACTCCACATCTTGTTTGGCCGCTTGAGCAACCTTTTGGACCATAGTTGCACTGATGTGCCCCCAAACCCATGATGAGATAAGCAAATCCGCTAAAGCGCTGGTAGCTCTTCTCTGGAAGAACTCATCTTCGAAAGCCTTAGCCCTTGAAGCCGTTCTACCTTTGCTGAAGGCATGCTTGTAGACTTCTTCCATGAACGCTCAAGAGCTCTGAGTTTGCCAAGAGCACTAGTTTGTGGAAATTGCATGTCTGAAAATGTTTGTGATCTAAGAAAAGATAGCTGTGAGCTTTCCAAGGCACTAGTTTGTGGGAATTGCATGCCTAAAAATGTCTGTGAGCCAAGAAAATCTCAATCAAACAACTATCCTTCAAAAAACTCTCAATCTTTCCAAAACCTCAATAAACTCTCCATCAAAAAACTCTCTAGAAACTCTTCACCAAAAAACTCTCAAGACACGCTCCATCAAAACACTTTAAGAAACTCTCTGTTCAAACACGAAAGAAACTCTCCATCAAAAAGCTCTCTAGAAACTCTTCACCAAAAAACTCTCAAGACACGCTCCATCAAAACACTTTAAGAAACTCTCTGTTAAAGCACGAAAGACACTCTCCATCAAAAAGCTCTCAGGAAACTCTTCATCAAAAACTCTCAACAAACTCTTCACCAAAAAACTTTCAAGAAACGCTCCATCACAACACTTTAAGAAACTATCTGTTAAAACACTGAAGAAACTCTCCATCAAAAGCTATCAAGAAACTCTCCATCAGAAAACTCTCAAGAAACTATCCATCAATAACCGTTCAAGAAACTCTCTCTCAAACATACAGCCAAACGCGCAGTCTTTGTACATTTTCCATCTTGTGAGCAAGTCGGTTGGAGTCCGAGCAGCCAAAGCCTGCCAGCAATGAGTGATTTTCACAAGAACTGGCTTGAGCAGGCTCAATGTATTAATGCTTTCGAAAAACAAAAAACGTACGAAACCCAGAAAGAGCCACAGTTTTGTCAGACAGACTACTGACAAGTCAATGAGATTTTTGTAATCAAAGCTGCTGATTTCATTGAAAAGCTTTTGCATTTGGAATCAAAAATCTTAAACCTTTGATAATATTATGACTCTTACAGTCAAAGTTTCATTAAACTTTTGACAAAATTTTGATTCAAGAATCAAAAATTCATCAAACTTTTGGCAAAACTTTGCTTTCAAGAATCAAAGTTTCATCAAACTTTTGACAAAACTTTGATTCAAATAATCAAAGTTTCATCAAAACTTTGACAAAACTTTGATTTAAGAATCAAAGTTTCATCAAAACTTTGACAAAACTTTGAGTCATAAAATCAAAGTTTTATCCAAACTTTGAGTATAAAATCAAAGTTTGCCATTTTAAAATCAAAGTTTTGATAAAACTTTGATATTGAAATCAAAGTTTTGATTTTGAATCAAAGTTTAATCAAAACTTTGATTATTGAAATCAAACTTTGATCCAAACTTTGATTTTAAGATCAAAGTTTTAATGAAACTTTGATTTGAAAAATCAAAGTTTTGTCAAAACTTTGACTAGACTTTGATTCTTAAATTCAAAGTTTGGTCAAAGTTTTGATGAAACTTTGATTCTTAGAAGCAATTTTTGTCAAAAGAATAATGAAACTTAGACTCTAAAAGTGAAATAGTTATCAAAGGTTTGATGAACCTTTGAGTCGAAACACAAAGGTCTTGCTATTTTTCAACACAAAATCAAATTTGCACAAGCATATTTCATGATTTTGATGAACGTTTGACTTGAAAGTCTAATGTTTCTTAAATATACAAATCATTGAGAAAACAAAAGTTTAAGCTTAAGCGCATCACCGCTCAAACCTTGCCTTCACTGCACCATCAGATCCTCTCTGCGACGTCTTCCAAGTCGTCCAGTGCTTTTTGTAGGCATGTTATACCAGCCTGAAGATTCCTCATAATGGTGTTGACTCGCCGATTGGTTGTCGACCGTGAGCTGGTAGATCGTCTCCTTCGTTTGCGCTTGCGAGAGCGACTTGTTGAAGCACGTCTCCGATGCTGGATCTCCTCCTTGTTCAGGGCCTGTGCAAGTGAACAAGTGTTTGGAAACTTGTCAACAAGACCTGTACTCAAACAAAAGGTAATTGTGTCCAGCATAGAGCATTGTCTAGGGCCTCATGGGGTGAGCGAGAGGATCGGGGTTCTGTTTCTGGCAAATCTGGTGCATCTGGTGCCACATTGTCCTTAAAAAAATGTCACAAAGAACTGCACTGTAGCTGTAGTGGATCAATGTTCACCACACAGACACACACACACACTGAGCATCTGGCAGGTAACTCTGAACCAGCAGGCAGCTCTGCGCTGAGAGATTTACCACGCAGTTCGGTATCAGAGTCTGATGCCTCTCCAGGCGTTTTCTTCTTTTTCTTTTTCTTTTTTTTCTTCTTTTCCCCATCATCAGCAAACTCAGGCAATCCTGCTTCCGCAGGTTCTGGGTGATGAAGGGCTGCACTACGAGGAGTTTCAGTGTCTGCTGAAGCACCAGGTCCAGCGCCAGGTCCAGCACCAGGTCCATCGCCCGCATCCTGTTTGGAAGTCTGAGCAGAGGTCCTGCAAAACAAACGCCAAAACACAAATGGCTAAAATGCGGAGGTCCTGTCCAATCCAAGTTCTCCCACAAAATCATTGAAGGTGAATATCTATATATATATATATATCTTTGTTTACAACCCAACAGTTTTTTCAATCAATATGCAAGCCCAAGTCCTATTCTGCTCTTGCAACAATGCTTCATCTTGCCCTGGATGGGGGAAGGGGGCCAGCCGCCTCCCGCCTTGGGCTTCAATAGTCGGCCCCTTTTCCACACCAATGTTGAAACCATTCTGCTTGAGGTAGTGCCACAAAGCCCAAACCCTCTGAAGATCAAAGGATTTCAACAAAACAAAGCCTCCCGTGTCATAGCCCCGTCCGTGGATCTCTACCGGCATAAAACTGTCTATGACTTTCCTCAGGTCTCGCACAGTACTACATGGGCTGTGGTTGGCTGCAACATAGATCACATACAGAGGTGCGGTCCTCTGCATCCTTATTAATGCATTGAGTCGAAACGGCTGCGGAAGAAAAAATCGCGACGGCTGCGGAAGAAACTCTCCGACGTAAACTCTCCAGAAAATATGGCGACTGAAAGAGCAACATGAAAACTATCCATGAAAGCTCTTCTGGACATCTATGAAAACCATCTCTCAAGTACTATGGCAGTCACAATTGCTAAAATTTTTCACACGATTGCTCAAGTGGTGGTATCAGTGAAACTGATTCACCCCAAATCAAAAAACAGTGATGTAACAGCACAGCCAACATCACTCAGTGATGGCCATCAGACCAACAGAGCTGCATGTTTCGCAGGCTCGAGAACCCTAGTTCTTGGCCTTTTTCTTGGCCTTCTTGGCCTTTGGCTTCGGCTTGCCTTTTGCAACAGGGCGAGGTTCCTCAGAACCAGCTGCCATACTTACATCGCCTGACTGCTGAGAAGCCCCATCGTCATCGTCATCGTTAGTCTCATCATTCTGCTCCTGCGTGGGCTCCTGGTTACCCTGCAAACTGTAGCCGGCCGGTTGGGCTGTACCCTTGCCTTTCCCCTTCCCCAAGCCTCTTTGGCTGATCATATTGGCAATGATCTGGGCTATGGCAAGACCTTCTGGAGAGACAAACTGGCCTGGTGCAGGCCCCAAATCCACCAGCTGCCCATTCGCATCCACAGCAAGATGCCTGCCCATTTGCGGACCTTGGACTTCCGCTTCGGATTCATGCTCAGAAGATGAGTCAGACTGGTGAAGACGGCTCATACTGTCACAAGGGGTGGGGCTGCAACAGGCTTTTGAGCGTTTTGAGCCTCGAAACACCTACCACGTGAAACTCTTTGCCATTTTCACGACTGCCGCATAAAACCCATGCATTCGGGAAGTTACAGTAATACCATTGTTTTTGCTCCTCACTAAGTGGGTGTGTGAGTGAAACTAGTTCACTCCACTGTCAAAAACTCAGTGATGTAACAGCACAGCCGACATCACTCAGTGATGGTGCCGTCATCGCATGGCTGCAAGACCTCGGATCAACTCCTGGACTTGCACCAATCCTTGCGTCAAGCTCTGCAACTGCGTGGCCACAGCTGTGATGTCACCAGTCCCGCTCATCTTGACTTCCTCAAGAAACGCCTGGTGCTGCAAGAGCTGTTCCAAGTTATTCTTGAGCTGGACCTTCAGCACTGTCGCCGCCTGTCCTGCGCTGGTAGATTGGTATGCCTTGCGGGAGGCCTGCTTCGCCTGGGACAACCAGGCAAGCGCATCATCGATCTTTTGCATTGCTTTTTCTGGTAGTGCATCAGCTTCAGCTCCGCCAGCCACGGCGCCAGCGCCTGAGCCACGACCGATGTCCAAGATGCTCAAAGTGCCTTCCAAGACACAAGATCTGTGACAGCAAGAGAAGTGCTCCTTCAGAGAGGGTGTTCTTTCATAGTGTTTCTTTCAAAAGAATACAAACATAGATTATTTTATCAGAGTGTTTTCTTGAGAGTTTCCATTCAGTGTTCTTTCAGAGAGTTTCAGAAATACTTGTTCGAGAGTTTCAGGAAAAGTGTTCCATCAGAGAGTTTCACAAAGAGTGTTATTTCAGAGTCCTGGCAGTTTGCTTGCAGAGAGTTCCTTTCAGAGACATGTTGAATAAATATTCTCAAAGCTAGGGTGTCACCGTTTCGTTTCGTTTCCCGGATATGCACCTGACCCAAGTGGCATCCTCTCCACGCAGCGCGAAGAAGCAGGCATTCCAGCGGGCGCCCTGTGCCAGGACGCAGGTCCCGCGGTGAGAGCGGGCATTCCGCTGCTGTCGTCGAGCAAACTTCCAAAGCTGGGCTTGAAGTTGTCCAGGAAGGCGCCAAAGCTTGACAACTCCTCTTTGCCGGCTGCTTGCACCCCAGACGACGCTGCGACTTCTTCATGCTTCCCATGTGTGCGCGTCACTGCGATTTCCTGAAAACAATAGAAAGTCTTTCCTTTCTCTTGCACAGGAACAACGTCCCCATCTCTCAACGCCTGCTCCAGCTGTCTCTCTCCCCCCAGCTTTGCCACAATGAGTGCTTTTGGTAAGCCACGCGCGGTTTCGGAACCGCACACCGATTGGTATGTCTTGGCAAGGGTGGCCACTGTCGGGTTGTCCAAGCAAAGTTCCCACTTCCCATCATCTTCAGATCGGCGCACGCAAGAGTGGACGAGTTTGGTCTTGTCCCGCCTGGAAACCTCCTTGGATTGGAAAAGCGCCTGGATGTTCTCTGGCATTTTGTTCAACATCTTGCCAAAAAACCATGCCTTCTTCGGATCCCTCGTCTCATCTCCATCGTCAGCGGCGATGGGCTCTGGTCGCTCGACCTCGAGTAGCAAAGACTTTGCCTTTTCCTCATCGCGGCTTTTAGCCTTCGACACTTTTTCTTCCTTCTCCTGCTTCTCCTTCTTGCTCTTCTCTTTCTTTGCTTTCTCAGTTTTTTCCTTCTCCTTCTCCTCCTTTTCCTGCTTGGCCTTCGCCTTGGCTTTGCTCTTCCCCTTTGCCTTCCCTTTAGCTTTGGCCTTGGCGTCGGCTTCTAGAACCTGCTGGGCTTCTGCAGCCTTGGTCCCACTGGTCGGTTTGTGAGCAGCAGGCCTTTTCATTTTCTTCGGTGGCTCTTCTACTTCTTCGTCTGCTTCCTGGTCATCTTTTTCTTCACCATCTGCTTCAGGTTTTTGGCCATCTTCGAGCCCAGCCTCCTTGTCCTCGAGCTGAGACTCAGCCAGAGCTTCAGCTGCGCCCAAGGCCTCTGACATGACCGCGTCTGCTTTAAGCAGTTTCACTGGGACCTGCAGCTGGAGCCTTGTGAATCCATTGCATGTACAACATCACGACGCATAACATCACGAAACACGCATGAGGACATGTAAGATATTCCACATGTACTGTTTTGCGCAAACTATAGGTCTACGAAGATCAGTGAGAAGCCTGTCGGTTCTCAAGGCCACGCTCCATCAGTTGACGAGGAAATGGACCATATCGAAAAGCAACCATTGCCAATGACGATGTAGGTGTTTGCAGCGCAAAAGGAAACTGACACATTGTCTCATCTCAGACCTCATCAACTCCTCATTTGGGTGGAATGGACGCCCCAAGGCTGGCCATCCAGGTAGAGGCGCACGCAATTGTCCATGGTCTCTATCAGAGATCTCTTCACCTTGCACCATCAGCCGCACATAGCAAAGTGCTCGCTCCATGTCTTCCAGGTAAGCCTTCTGCAACTGCTGCTGATCGGCTTGCAGATAGTAGAGGACGATGTTTCGCCAGTTCTCCACATTGTTTTCCAAGTCTACGCCATCTGGGTAGGAGTTGTTCAAAATGCGTTTCACGTCTGCAGCATGGTCCAACAAAGACATGGCGCAGGAAAATACCGAAAACTCACACACTATTGCAAGGGCCAAAACCTGCACAGAGGAACTCTGACGTACACTCTCAAAAAGCTTCTAGAAAGACTCTTTGTAATCTAGAAAACCTCAAGAAAACATTCTGGAGTGAACTCTCAAACAAAATCCTCTGGACTGAGCCCCCTGGAAACTCTCAACCATGAAACTCTCAATTAAAACCCTTCAAAACTCCTCTGGACTGAATGCCCCTCACAAAACTCTCCATGAAAACCTTCAGGAAAACTCTTTCAACCCTCCATGAAAACGCTGAAGAAAAAAGTGAAAACTTCGGTCTGAATCCCCTAGAAACTCTCCATGAAAAGCCAAGAAACTCTCTCAACTCTCCATGGAAACGCTCAAGAAAACGCTTAAAACTCATCCGGTTGAATCCCCTGAAGAAACTCTCAATGAACACTCTCAGGAAAACTCTCAACTCTCCATGGAAACTCTGAAGAAAACTCTCAAAACCCCTACAGAAACTCTCCATCAAAACTCTCAGTAAAACTCTATCAGACCTCCATGAACGCTCAAGAAAAACCCACAAAACTTCTAGAAACTCTCCATGAAAACTCTCGGGGAAACCATCAACTCTCCATGGAAACTCTGAAGAAAACTCTCAAAACCCCTCCAGAAACTCTCCATCAAAACTCTCAGTAAAACTCTCTCAGACCTCCATGAACGCTCAAGAAAAACCCTCGAAACTTCTAGAAACTCTCCATGAAAACTCTCAGGGAAACCATCAACTCTCCATGGAAACTCTGAAGAAAACTGAACCCCCTAGAAACCATCAACTCTCCATGGAACTCTCAAGAAAACTCTCGAAACTCCTCTGGAATGAACCCCCTTATAGAAACTCTCCATCAACATTTTCCAGAAAACTCAACAAACTCTCAATGGAAACTCTCAAGAAAAACCCTGGAAACTCTCAATGAACGCTCAAGAAAACTGCGGACTGAACCCCTAGAAACACTCCAAAAAACATGTCAATACTTGAAAATTTGGAAACTTCTAAAAGACCGAAACCTTTTTCAAAAGGAACAAACAACGATTAACCATTAACATATGGTACAAGTTTTACCCAAAAAACACTAAAAATAAGATATGTACTATCAGCGAAAATAAGATATATATCTTATCATCTAAAATCTTAAAACTATACATATATCTTATTACAAACTATTATCTTATCATCTCTAAAATAGTTTATTAATAGACTAAGAGGAGCCTAGGGGAAGTTTGCTTGCTTGCTGGCTTAATTTACTTGGAGCGCTTGGCTTTGCTTGCGTGGGGTATTGTAGAAACCATTCTTGTTTGCATGGTACAGCGGAGCCATCCCTATAGGATGTTTCACGAGATCTGTCGCTACCAAACATAGCTTCTAGCTATCGTTAGTCTTACAGCTGTACTATGTACAGCTGTGGATCCTGACGGCACTTGACCTGGCCGGACTACCCGGTGTCAGGTCAAATGCACTTGGGAACAACTCCCTGGGACATGCTCCATGCGTCACTTGGCCGGTCATCGATGGACACTTGCGACACCCCGTCCGCCATCCCACCCCGGCCCACATCCACTCTCTTTTCACGCACTGCTGTATTGTCACCTTGTGTAACCTTCACACACTTTACATTTACTTCCCCAGGCATGGACCTCATAGTCCAACTTCACCATGACGGCTGAGATCACCCTGCCGCAGGCCAGTTTGCCTGGGGTCACACTTCCACTATGCACAGTGCCTGTGAGACCATGTCTGTACACTTCCGTCGTCGCTTTCTTTGGTGGCCCCAGCTTGGCAGTGACAACTGCCTCCAAGTTCCTTTCATCTTCACTCTCCCGATCTTCGGACTCTTCTTCACTGCTTGCACTTGTCACTTCGGCCACTTCGACCAACCTGTGAGTTGGCTTACCCGGGGACTTGACTTCGACCATGTCCCATTCACCTCCTGGGATCAACTCATCATCACCGTCCTGCTCCACTTCTTGAGTCTCTTCACTTGGCAGCACGGTTGATTTGACCCATCGCTGATTCCGCGGAGCATCTGGCTTGAACCTGCCTGCATAGATGTCTGAAATCACGTTCGTCAGGATGTCAAGGCCCTCGGCTAATGCGTCCCTGCTGTAGATCACGACGCTCTTGTCCTTGGGCTTAACGTGGTACCCAAGCAACCTGCGCACTTTCTCTGGGGCCATGGCCTTCGCCAGCCACGACAATGCCGTCGCCTTCATGGAATGGGCACCCACATCCCCCAACGACTGGGGATAGATGGCATACTTCTGCAGCAACTCACATAGCCAGATGGATGCCTCAGGCGTTGACAGCCTCGCCTGACTCCACCCGCCTCCAGGCACTGGTGTTGGCAGGAATGGTCTGCCTGGCAATGCCCTCAAACCGGACATGTTCCTCAGCTTCAGCAGCTCTTCTGCCCACTGCAGACCTGTCACACCTTGGCACGGTGCTACGACTGGGAGCACTCTCCTCGCCCTGCCAACCAGTGCGTCCGTCTTGTGAATGCTAGTGCCACCTTCGAGGTACCCTCCATCCACTTTCGGCTCGGAGTCGATGCCCTGGCTGTCACCAAACCTCAATCTACCATACACACATAGCAGACAATGGCCGGCAAATACCCGATCTTGAAGAGGAAACCCCTGTCCAGCGAGCACGATCTCTAACAGTGAAACCTGCGACACAGTCAGAGCGTCTCTCTGCCTGAGCACTCTCTTGGTGAGATAACTTCTGTGTGCAGAACCTGTGATGCGGCCGCTCTGCAGTACCTCATCCACTCCCTCCAGCTGTATTGTCCCCTTACAAAAGGCGAGCGCACTCCTGAGGCTATTTGCACGAGTGGCTGGAGCACCATCTTTACGCAGTTGGTCCACGTACTGGTACACCTGAGCTTCAACAACTGGGAAGGGTGACAGGCCTTTGGCCCTCGCCCATCTAATATACATCATCATGGCACTCAGTCGAACTTGCAGCGTCGCATTCTTCTTCTTCGCGAAAATGTCATCCAGCACCTCCTCACCAGCCTGGTCGAGCATGCCAGCTGCCTTACATGACTTCCTGGCCTCATCGATGACGATCTTCCACCCTTCCAAAACCTTCTCCCTCTCGGTTTCCACGGCTTTGGACCATGGCATCTTCTGTGCCCCACTGGGTTTGAAGCTCGGCACCATCTTCCAAGCATCCTCGACCTTCTTGATCTCGGGTTGCAAGTTCTCGTCAACTTGGATGGCATGGGGCGCCCTGGTATTCTCATCCAGGAATTTTGTCTCGAGCACCGATGACTTCTGCCCGAGCACTAGCCCTGCAAAGCCTTTCTCCCAAGGCATCTTTAGCTCCCCTTGGGACGTGGAACTTCAGCTTCTGGACTTCAGAGCGACCCATTTCGTACTCATCACACATGACTGGGTCACCTGGCGTCACTGCCTCCGCATTCTTCGTCTCCTTCATGTTCTCGACCAACTTCTTGAGGGCCTCCAATGGGCTCAACTTTGCCCCCTCCTGGTCGCTGTTGGAGTCAACGTCCATGACCTCAGTTGGAGAGCCTGATCTGTTGCCCTCGCCATTCTTGAGGTCCTCATTCCTCATACTCTGGAGCTCCTTGAGCCTCGCGGCCATCTCTCGGATGTTTCCCACCGGCTCGAACTCCTGCGTGAGGTCCATTGGAGTGCCCTCGTCGTCCGTCACCAAGATGGCCCCCCCCGCACTGCAGCCCCCCTCCACGGGGGCGCCATCGTCCGCAGCATCCAGCTCCATGGCTGAAAAACAACAGAGTGCGGGGGGGGCCCCTTACTTAGAGCCAAAATGGCACGTGGATTCGACCGTACGTCACATGTTTCCTCCCTGTTTCTATTTGTCAAAATACATCATCACTTCGTGACAGATTGCTTTCGACCATACGAAAGTCTCATCCGCTCAAGGCTCTTATTTTCTCACATTGGGGACGTGTACGGTGCAGCTGTGCTGCCATTTCATTTGGTATGGAAAAAGATTGAAAAACTTCACTCTTAACACTTCTGTACACAAACTTATTGGACCAGACTTATCACCTTTAATTATGTCAGACTACCCGAATTTGCCCCCATCTCTCGTAGTCCAGGTCAACCTCCACCTTGACGTAATCCAGCATCAAGTCGAGCAGGTCCCACCTCAGCCTCGATGGTGCATCAGCGATATTGCTTGGTGACGGCACTCTAGTGTACCAATTCAGACTGTTGTTGCTAGCGTCCTGTACCATGGCCTCTATCAGCATCTTCTTACAAGCCTCAGACCTAGTAACTCCAGCCACTAACGCTTCCTTGACCCCTTCGTTGTCAATGAAGAACAACACTCTTGCACCTCTGAGGAGTTGTGGGAAGTGCCTTTTGATGATCACAATGGGTAACATCTCGGCTTGTGCGATGACATGTTCATGCCCAAAACCATGCCACTCGTCCACGATCTTCGGGGGGATGTTGAATCCGAATGCCAGCGGGGAGTCAGTCCTCGGTGAGAAAATCACTGCACCACAAGACGCTATGCCACCTTCATACGCCCCATCGGTGAAGATCAGGCATGGCTCCTCGGAATTCACTGCCTCAACGTCTCGGGGGGGCAGTCCTCAGCAGGCCGGCTGACAAAGCTAGCGCTCTTCGAATTTCATGGGTAACTCCCTTGACATTCCTACTCATCAATGCTCTCTGCTTCACAGGGCCCATGAGAGGCGCCATCCACCTCCCACTGCATTGAGCTTCGGCAAAGTTCAGCCTACCATACACTTTAGCTGCCGTAGCCGCTGGGAAAGACTGCAATGCCTCCATCTCTTCTATGGTGGCTTCCAGCTCTTGGACTCTATCCTCCTTGTTGCGGACCACAACCACCCCATCACTTGACTGGCTGAGGTCAATTATCACACCCAAGACCACAAACTTCCTAGCCGGTGGGATTCTTTTCTTGGTCTCCTCCGCAATGCCCCTCCCCGTAAAGGAGGAGCTCTTCCCAAAGCCGCAGCTGGACGACGCCTGGGCGGCATCGCCTAGTGGTGACTTCAGATATCGTCTCCTTGAGCTCGATACCAGTGCCTCTCTCGCTTCTTTGCTCCTTTGTTTTCACCAAAGAACTTCGGCTGCAACTTCCACGAAGGTGGCTTTCCGTCCCACCGTTTGACCGCTGGCCTGATGATAGGCGGGGTCCTTCTAGAAGGATTGTGCCTCCCCGGAGTGACCTGGATGGTGTACGTGGAGGTCGAACTGAAGGTCTCGCCCTCAGCTCAGCTGGAGCTGCCTCTCGCTCTCTCAGCGTAGCTTCACTCGTGTCTCCTCCGGCTCCTTGAGCGAGTCTTGCTAGTCGTGTCCTGCTTCTCCTCCTTGGTGATGGATCTGGTTGACGATGAGGTGCTCTTGAGGAACTGGTGTTCTGCCCTTCCACCTCAGGTTCTGCTGGGCTGCTCTCCTTAGGAATGGGACTCTTTGTCTCTTCCTCCTCACGCTTCGGCTCCACCCACGACTTCTCTGGGCGCTCAGCCCCGTCCACTGCCTCTGACCTCCCCGGACCAGGAGATGAGTTTGTTGCAGGGTCTTGGCCTTTGATGCCGCTGTCTTACCTGCGTCCTCCTGCAGGCGCTTGTGTTCGTGGAACTTCTCTGCTTGCTCCTGCAGGATGCTCGTCCAAATCCTCAAGCTGCTCACTGCCCAGGACCTAAGAGCAACCGGGATGTCGTCAAGCACCGTCCAGAACCGAGTCCTCGATCGGCAGAACGTGCAAACGACTTCCGCCTCCCCGGATGTAAGGAGGCCGCAGTCGCGGCAGTACATGCAGCTGTGAG
>JBAHVQ010193442.1:2691-14298 GCA_036872915.1 Nanipora kamurai | reverse complement strand
GCTCAAACTGCCACGAGGGAGTGAGCGTTGCATTATCGCTAATGGACACCTACACCAACCTCACAGAGTGCTCAACATATATATACAGTATATATATAACAATAAAATAATATATATATAGTTCAATCTGCAGACATGTGTTTCGCTGTTCTACAGCTCATCCGTGTATCACTCAATATTTTAACCGACTTCCATGTCAATTCTCATGTCAACAATTATAATGGCCGAATACTAGTCCATGGTTCCCATCAAGCATTTATTTGTGTGGGTAAAGCAGTTGAGATCATGTTATACACATACGACATACTATAGTATATAGTCGGTGCGATGAAGCACTTTAAAAAGTTCCATGTTTGTAGCACCATCTACTCTTTCCGAGTTTCTAGAGCTACTTGAAACAACTTCACTGTACAAACGTTCTGACATGGCATTCAACAAACGAAATTGTTCCAACATTCAGAAAGTAGAATAAAAGTGCCGCGTGGAGGCGTATTGTCATAAAAAGTATTGCCAACAAAGTATGAACTTTGGTCGGACCTAGCTGGAGGTCGCTGTCCATTCGCTGTTTGTAAACAACTGAACGCACTCTGACAAAATTTGAGATAATTTATTGTTGCCGTCATATTTTAGGTTCTTTGTAACAACCGAGAACTGCTGCTCCAGGTAACAAAACCGGAGAAAACGATCCAGTCAAGACGACAGCCGGAACAAAAGCCCACGACAAAAGTTTACCCGCGCCATTTATCCGCAACCCGCTAGCCGGACTAATTAGATTATCTCTAATGTGCTCTCCCTGGGCTTTTATAGATTGTGCTAGTAAAAGTAGCATATTATGCCTGAGGCACTGCTGGGTTTTTTGCCAAATTATGCTACTTTTTTTAAATTGTGCTCTTTAAAAACCATGGCAAATAAGTCCAGAAATACATTTTCTTTAATCAGAAACCGTTTATTCTTGTTAGCTTTATATAGCCTTTTTTGTGTCCGTTTATTGTTCATGTTCCGAACTTCTTTTAACAACGATCTTCAAGAAAAAACAACTAATACCACAATAAATGCTTCAAATAGACATGCATGGTTTACGTAGATGCACACTCTCATGCACAATCAGATGCTGATTTGGGAACTGGATAATACAATCATGTAACGGAACTTTCGTCGTGTCACATGTTCCTCTCCTACAGTACTTTCCTTTTGTTGACTGTAGGAAACGGCCTCTGGCAATCGTGGCTGTTTCTGGCCCGCCATTTCTCTGACAGAGCTGTAAGTTTTCGCTCGAATCGGCTGGCATAGCTAACGTCATTTTGTAGCCTTGCCTATAAGAGGTATTGGGACCGACATGGTTTGCCATGAGACTTCAGGTTCCGGTGCACCCTAGCCCCAGGCCTCCATTTCCGGGCTCAGTAAACTGCAAATACCGCTAAAACATCAAACAACGTATAATTGGGATTTGGGAATCAACGTGCCTGTCAAAACTCAAAAATGATCCGATAATTATCAAAATATGCAAATTATGTCAGCAGTGCTACTTTTTTAAAAATGGGAAAAATTATGCTAGTTTTCTCAAATTATGCTAAAAATTATACTAGCACAATCTATATAAGCCTAGCCCTCTCCCATCAACCAACTGTTCATTCGCCACTAACCACTTTTACAAACCACTGAAGGACAGATTCCATTTACCCTATTACGTGAAATTTTCACGATTTCTAATCTTCGCATTTTTTGCGTTTTAAAAAATGTTGCGAAAATTTGATGTCTCGAGCAAAAGGTGACCCGAAAATTAGTATACGCTAGAACTGATTTTTAATGAAGCTAATTTAACATGAAGAAAAGCATATCACACTCTACATCAAACATTAGTCCTGTAAACTCGCGAAAATTAAGTGTCACGAAATATCGCCTTTTTAAAGTCGCGAAATTAAATTATCGCAAAAATATTGTGTAATAATGTAGATGTAATTGTTGTAATTTAGTAGTTGCCAACTGTTGTAATGGTTGTAAGAATGGAACTCAAGTCTCATATTTCTATAACAGCCGAGCGACTTTGGTCGATGGGATCACAACACTTACACCTGAACGGAAACTAACCTTAATTCATCACGGTCCGAGGAAGTTGGATAATCGATGCAAAAACTTTTGCTTAACTTCATGTCTTACAGCAACGAACCATGACATATTAGGGGGGCAAAAACGATTTGTCATTCAGATATCAAAAAACATGGTTCGATCTGAAGCTCGAACAGCAAGTATAGGTTGAAATATCAAAATTTTCCACGCCAGGCCTATGTCTTATATTTGAGGGACCGGACCGAATAGAGTCAAGAAAAAGAACAGAAATATTAATTGTAATTAAATATTTCATCAAGACTGCTGGTGATGGAAATAAAAGAATGATTTCAATAAGACATTTTAACTGCAGTCACCTTTACCAAGTAAAACCCTCACACATAAACCAATTTCTTGAAATTACAAACCTATTTCAGTCCACACAAATAATTTCAGCACCATTATACTTAAGTTAGAAATCCATTGCCAGCCGAAAAAATCATCTTAAAAAAGCAATCTTAATTCAACATTTATCTTGTCATTCAACTCGAATCTTGAGTTTACAAGATGATTTTTTGGCGGAATTTCTTTTATATTTTATACTTAAGTTAACTTTAATCAAGTGTCTTACTGATCGAACACTAAAGATCTCTTCAGAAAAGTTCTTACAAAAAGATTTGGTGGATTTAAAATCTACTTTTTCTTTCTAATGGTTACCCAGGCCCACTTCTCGACAAATTCTATGACTATAATAACAGATACAAGGAGAAATTTATTGGACCGGAAAAATGTCCTGTTCATTTGAAACTACCGTAGTTAGAAAAAATTTCCGAAGGTTATTTGAGCGGACTCTCAAAATCGTCATGGAAAAAACTCTTTGTGCTGCAAAACTGAGATATATTTTTTCTACTAAAACTATGCTACCATCAACACCTAAAGATTCTTTGACTGCTTTTTCTTCAAGCTGTGTACTTTATGATTTAAAATGCGAGTGTGGTTCTCACTATATAGGCAGAACATCTCATCGATTAAGTGACAAGATTAAGCAAGCGTTTTTCGAAACGAGACCTTACCAACAAGACAACAACCCAACCCAAGAGACAATGCAATTCTGATCAAATAATTAAA
Organism: Nanipora kamurai; assembly: GCA_036872915.1. Lineage (NCBI taxonomy): Eukaryota > Metazoa > Cnidaria > Anthozoa > Scleralcyonacea > Helioporidae > Nanipora > Nanipora kamurai. Next base: position 11,124 of record JBAHVQ010193442.1, on the reverse strand, counting down.
TACGATTCGACAATCGGTAGACACCTGCTGTCAAACAAATCTTGTGCTGATGCCTGCTCAGACTCCAAAATTAACATACTAGTGAAACGTTGTTTGGTGTTCTTCTTGAAGACAATGGAGGCCGCGTACATTAAGCTTAATTATCTGGATCTCTGCCGACAAAAGGAATTTATTGTTAACTTAGCGTTGTCTTGATGCTTCGTCTCTCCTAAGTGGAATGACGTCATCGCCTTTGTTTTTGGTATAAATATTAGTTCAAAACCCAGTTTTTCACCAGTTACCAGACATTAGCACCTGATGAACGGTCTGCCCAAATTCATAGTGCTTTTTTTTAGCTTTTAATTATCCGTAAACTCCATCTCTTTATTATTCTTACTCTGATAGTATAACCAGTATAACCATTCACCATGGTTAATACGTTTCTCAAAGCGATTTTTGAATACTTATTTGTATACTTTGAAATCGAGTAAACTTTCAAGTTTACAAGTTAAATTTTATTTACACCATACGAGATTAATGTTGTAGTGTTATATACGGTACATTTTAACGTTTTAGAAATACATCTGGTGGAATTTTGGCGAAGATTGGTTTCCATTTTAGAAAGACTGAGCATAATCCCATCTCACACATGAGATTCATTGTTTCGCGAGGCCACCTCTCCAGTTTAAGGGTTGATAAAAACTATTTTAAGGTTTTGGAAAGCAAAGGTAATAACGTTTTTTTATCCATGTAAGAAGATTTTTGGTCTTTAAAAATTTGTTTCAATTTTTGTAATGTTAAAGGATTTTTCTTGAAAGTTGCAGCTTAAATTATTGCATAATGAAATATCCACATGTCCTGATGTTAATTATTGTGTCAATGATAGTTTTATAATATCAAAACAGCAATATAACGTTAAAAAGCTTTTTGTGTGAAATGCATCATCAGAGAAGTATTTATCAAGAACGTTATTCTTAAGGAACAGATGTTGCATATATTTCTGCTTCTTATTTTCCATTGAAATATATAGAATTTTTATTGAAGTTATGTATTAAGAACACGTTTGTAAAAAAAAGAAAGTTTTAACCAGTGGAGAGGCCGATACATGGCTGATCGCGTCATTGTCAGAAATATTACACAAAATATATTAGAATACCTCAGAATCAGTCTCAAAAGACCTCAAAACAAAATTTTTTGGTAAGTGTACTCTTAAAGCCAAAATTGTTGCATAGTTTTACTAGTTTTACCTCCGGTTGTCTTAGCAGTGTGTGATGACATCCTCTGGCTACAGCACTGATCCTAAATTGACATAACCTGTATCATCACACCAGTAGAATCGATGCCAACATAATAACAACAACGTAAGAATTATTGCTTTATGATATCTCATCTTACTGACTAATGAAGTTCTTTGAAGAACAATGGTGTGTCTTATCAAACTTCGTTGACAAACCAATATATGACAAATCATACCAACCAATCAATTGTATACTGCACCGACTAACCAGCAGACTGTAACAATCCAATTGGTATGTCACTGCTCTTTCCTTATCAGTTTGATAAGGAAAACCACCAAAGAAGTATGTATATTACAAATGAAACGCTTCAATCTGTCAAAACAGATGTGATAAGTCAGTAACTTTAATAAAAAAGGTTTTTATATGTTGGTGTCGTGTTTTCACTTGTGATGCCATGTAACAGGTCACGCCATGCATATTTTGAAACAGTCTAACATCAGTGTTATAGTCAGGCGGTATCACTATTCACTGCTGATACAGAGCCTGATACAGAGTGTATGGTGTCATGTCTGACGTGTGGGATAGCAGGGTTGCACAATACATAAAAATTATCTTAATATTGTTCTCAAGGTCAAATCAGTCAAGTTCCAACGCATCATCAATCATCAACACAACTGGTACCACAAGCTCAAACTCAGATTTTAAGCCGTCCTCAAGATAAGCCACAAACTCTTTCCAAATTACAATCTCAAGGACAGTCTCTAGCTCAGGATTCAATTAACTATGGAGATCAATCTCAAAGCCAGATTCAGTCAAAGACCCCAAATCAACACCAAAACGTGACTCCAATCCAATCCCAATATCAACCTCAAAAGCCAGCTCAAATCCCATTCCTCGATCAACTCAAAAGCCAGTCTCAAATCGCATCTCAAGATAAACCACAGAAACAAGCTCAACCCCCCTCACGAAATCACTCTCAAAATTCTGCTTTAACCCAGTCTCAAGATCGAGCTCCAAACCAAGCTCTAACCCACTCCAACGACCAACCTCAAAATCTGGCTCACACGTCAACCGAATATCCTTGGCAAAACAAGGATCAAACTACTACCCAAGAACACGGTAAAATGCCGGGACAGGACCTGGAAAAACCACTGGAGACACAGGAGACACAAACATCAACGTCTCTTAAATTTGCACGTATGTAAAAGTTCATTTTAGCTCAATTTTTATGAGTTTATTTGGCTTCATGAATTATTATTCGCATAAATTTAAATTAAATTAAAAACATACAAGATGTTGCTACTGCTGCAATATTATTTTTGGCACCAGACGGTAATTTTGTTTATGTCAAGTGTGTATTAGTGATAGTCACTTTAGATTACCGTGTACAAGTGGTTTATTAAGTATTACCAGGATCCAGGGGCAAACTTGATGTGTGATACCCTCTTTTCCATTATCAACTTGAAAAAAATGTCAACGAGGGTACAGATATATTCAAAAATATAAAATTTTAATGGCCTTTTTAATGGCCTGCGATATTTTTATATTATAATTTGACACCCCCTACATTAAACGCCAAAGGGAAGTCACCCACCTCCCCAATGCGGTACATGAAAAACCCGTAGAGCTTCTGAACCAGTTGCAGATCCCTGATTCGTGAAAGTCAAAGCAAATTTGCTTTCTCCCCAATGTTGTTTTTTTCTCACAATCCGAATCAAATGCAAACAATTAAGGACTTGCGCTTTTTTTCCAAATTTGATGATTTTAAAAAGGTCAAAATCTTTTGTAACCCTAGAAGGAAAAAATAGAGTACCAGAGGAATGTATTTCAGCTTAAAAGATTGAAGAATTATCCAATTCGCAATATAATTTCTTTTATGTATAAGATCTATCGTCCCTCTAATTCTAAGGACAAATCTGACAAACTCCTCTAGTTGCTTATAAATCTTTAAACTCCCCTATGAGTGCAAAATATATTTCGCAAAAACAATTAACGCAAATCAGATGTCAATCATCTGATCGTTACCTACTCTATCAATATTTTTTTATTTTCAACACCTCTTTTTTCTTCTTAAATTAATGTTTTTAAACTTCAGCGGAGTAGAAAATCTAATTTTTAAAACTTTTTTGCCTCTGAATGTACACAGTAAACTTAATTGAAGGGTGTACGTCCAATCAATGTTTTGTTGTGTATTCATGATCATCTTACGACATGCAAACGTTCTTTAAGCTCCTAATGTCAGCTCCCATATGCACGAAACATTGTGTTTAGATTCAGGTATTTCTATTGTTATCACATCGTGGCTTCCGCTTAGGCATCACATACAACGAACCTGCACCGTAGCTCACCATCTGAGTCTTGGTAGCTCCACGGTTAGAGCATCTCACAGGTCATCAGAAGGCTGGGGCTCAAAAATAATTTTTCTGGATAACGAGCTTGACGAACGTTCGCATTTCGTATGAAATACCCTATGCTTTCACATATACAAGAACAGTGGCGTGACCAGAACAAAAGAATTGAGGGGAATAATAACCAAAGGTTAAAAACCTTTCCAAATATGGCAAATAGGGCACATTTGAGGGCGCGGTCCGTGTTCCCCCGCCCCTGCTAAAAGTGCGAGACTTTTGGCGAAGTAAACCACGTATGTCACAGGAAACAGTGCCGAGCTGGAGAGTTTTGCTGAGACAGAGGGTGTAAGCACAAAATTACGTTTTTACGTTATTAGCCTAAACAGTATCTTTTTGTCATTATTGGTAGAAATTATGGGGAGCTAAGCCTTCACAAACCCCCACAACCACGCCATTTTATAAAAAAAATTGAATGTTGAACATTCTGTTCATGATCATCTTGTTTTAATTGTTGTTATTATTATCATTATGGCAAAATTTAACTTCATTTACGGTTGGATCTCTTAGATCATGATGTAAAAGATGAGAGCGTTTTCATCAAGATTAACCAGGCCTGGTACCCCTTCCTCAGCAATCACAGCAGTGCGCAGTACAAGATGCTCACAGGGAATTTAGAAAAAGGAGTAAGTAGTTTTTGTAGCAGTCTGCTTAGTTGTCCCAAATTTGAAGCTAAACGTAGCAGAACAAGGTCAAACGTTGCATGAAAGACAACGTAAATTGATGACGTTTTAATGCATACTCACAATATGGACGACTAAATTGACTAAAGTGCAGCAGCTATCTGGTTCAACATTAAACTATACTGATTCAGGCTTTTATTAAACTGTCGGTGCGCCCAAACGTAATTCCAGGATTATGGCCGCACACATTCATTATTGGTTTTAACTTGTTATGCTAATTTGTGTTGCCCCTCCCTTAGCTCATTATTGTCCGAGAAGATTGAAAAAATGAATCAAAAACTTTTGCTTAACTTCAAATGCAAAATTCCAAAAGGATGTTAGCGAAAATAACAAAAGATTCCATCGTACACTGGTGACTGGTGTTAGTGGAACTGGACAAAATAGAGTTAAGTGGCATGTGTGTGGATCCTGCTCACATGTTCACACTTTGGCATAATACCTACGTGGCCACTAGGTCATTTGTTTGTCGTACAGGATGTGATCGACGAACATGCGCAGTATGGATAACGCTCCCCTGCCTGATGAATTAACTACACCACATAAATCATGTATGTATGTACCAATTTATTACGCATCAAACAAATCTTAGGTCAGACTCACCAGATACCAAATTAAATTCATATTTATTTATTTGGACAGTTAGTTGTCAGTGGGTACTTTCACCAAGGTTCTCGTGATTTGTATGAATTTGATATTAATGTATGTTCAATCAAAATGTTTATGAAACCACTGTTGAGTTTAACACTTTTATAATTTTCTACTCCCTACAAGTTCCATATGACTATATAATTTGATGAGAAAAAACCCAACAAAAACTGTATCATAGATGAAACATGTGAAAACAATGGCATATCCGCTCCCTGACTCTTAATTGCTTTTGGTCAAATTAAACAGTCCCTAGTGTCTGACTGAGTGTAAACCTACTGTATAAACGAAGATTTGAAAGTATCCAGCTTTTTGTGAGTCAACGAACGCTCTACACATTGTATATATAACTTGTATGCGTGACTACTGACAGTACTGATTGTTTTATTGCGGTAATGTTTGGGTACATTATCGTATCGACCACTTGCATGTGACGTTAAATCGACCCAGCTGGAGGACAACTTCAAGTTCTGACTTTCAACAGATTGATTAATTTGTGGAAATTATTTTGTATATAAGTAGTTTTCCTTCAAGTGCAAGTGATCTATAGATACTTCCCGAAATTGCTTCAATGCTCACGGTAAACGGCTTGAAACCGAGGGTTGCTATGAGAAACAACAGTGAAGACATTACAATTTCATGGTTAACCTCAATTTAGAGCCATTGTTGCACGGCCATTGAAGCAAATTCGGAAAGTGTCTATTGAGATGTCCCATGTTTTATCTTTTTAATGATTTTTTCATTTCATAGTTCAAACACGAGTTTGAGTGTTTCATCAGGCGTTCCATACAGGAGAAAACTTTGTGAAAACACGAGGAAGAAGGTCGAGTGTTTTTATTGTTTTCGAGTGTTTGGAGTGCATGATGAAACACGATAAACAAGTTTTTCAAATTGTTTTTCAAACAAGCATAATTGGCATTGCTGTGTTTGTACTTGTTGTCATTTAAGCAAAACCATTTGTGTTTGATTGATTTGAATACGCATATCATTAGGAGTTTTCCTACACTTTTTTATTGGATATCAAAATGCCTGCATGTGACGTGGTATACACTCATGAATTGGCTGCAATAGGTCATGAGTTATTAGTTTGAAAAGATAAATTTAAAATTCAGCTGAATTTATGAAGGTTATGAAGCAAATGATTTATTGGCTTTGTGGGACCGACCTTGAAGCAGAGTCAACGAAGCCCGTAAATATGTCGAGGAGAAAAGAAACAATAAATGCATGTGTTTTTTGCCCAAGAAATTTGCCGACAGGCTCTTCATTGGCCGAGCAAAATTTGTGTAAGAGATTAGTGTTCCCTTCGAAGAGCCTTCGCCCCAAAGGTCAGTTTTGCTATGACAAAGTTTCGACAGTTCTCTAATCCATTTGGCTTCACACATATCCATCAACAGTCTACTCTACTTTTATATCATTGCTTAAATGAAAGTAGCTTTGTCGTTCAGAGGCAAATGTATCCTTTTAATATCTGACAAACTGATCATTTGACAGATGCATAATACATAAAAAAAGAGTAATATTTAATAAATTTTTTGCTCGAATGTTCTTACTTATTATTTGTTTCATACCATTCCCGATATGTATTTCTGTCAATATTTTAATACTATGACCTTACTTTCAATTGAAAATAAAAGATTTCTTTAATAATTTCTGTAATTGCAGCTCAAGGTAGTGACGGCTGGAGATCATCGTATACTACAGATTAAAGTAAAAAATTTAATGTAAGTGTAAGTCATAGGTTATTATCTTGTTTGGTCACTGCTTCCGACCGCCACATATTCCTTTATTGAAGAACATGGGAAGTCACACGACCCAACTTGACTGTCGTAAACCACTTATTGATACCGTGAAAGCTCATAACCGAACGACTGACCTTCACGCACTGAAACAGTGATGCAATATTAATATAGTAGAACCCACCATTGAACTTTAAAATACTGAAATGATCATTTCAAAACCTCGGCCATAGCCAACAAAATTGGAATCTGAATTGGAAACGTGTTATTTGCCAATGTATAGCCACATTTTCATAAAAATCGCGAGAAAATCCTAGGATTTTTTATTTGTTATCGATTGTAACCTTCCTACGATTATAATTTACTCAGTTTAGGATGGTTTTTAAACTGCACCATTAACTCCAACTTCGATACTGAAAATGTTAAATCTAACTCATTTCATGACATGAGGTGCAGCTTTCACTGAAAAATACAAATACTTTAGAGAGTTAAGCGTGAGGAGTATGCGCAAGTTCAACAAAAGGTAACATTCTGGTGTATTTTGAAGTTCTCTCGATTTGTGTGCTGATATACGACAGACGAGTGGGCATTCGTCAATGATAAAATACAGTACATCATTCGCCGATTCCATAGCAGTTAGCCTAGGTCTAAACCGAAACCTAATCCTTAACCGACGACTAAACCTAAGCCTAACACTAAACATTTACCTAAATCTGACCCTTGACTCTGATCCCGACCCTAACCAAGACTCGAACTCTGATACTAGCCCTCTTGAAATGCTAACTACCTGGCTGTAAACCGTCCCGTACCTTACCTATGTATATCTTGATTCGTTACACATTTTGGGGGACTGGGAGTGTAAAGAAAATAAGCAAACATGGGGTGAATACTATCATACGGGAATGTCACCTCGTATGTCGTATATTAGGCAGTTTAAGAAAACACGACACAGACTTGAAGCACGACGCGGCCTTACAATAGGATTTCGCTTCCAAAACAAGAGAAATGAATAATTTGAGATCTCTTGATTATTTTTTGTGTCGTCCTGGTTCCACACACGACATGACGAAGTGCAATCCCAAGTTTTCATGACGACGCCGTCACATATGACCGCAACAACGTTGGGCTGTATTTAACAAAGAACGTTACTCGACCAACTGAAATTGCCTGAAAGAGTTCAGCACACTTTGCTTATCTGCGTCGGCATTGCAGCTGTCTTAAACTGCTTATCATTCAACGGAGTAGGAGACCATTTTAGTATTTTGGTAATATTGCATTCGCCAAAACCGAGCAGCTCGGAGTTAAGTATTAATTGCAGTAATTCTTCTTATATTATTATTATCTATACGGTTCACTGCTCAATTACTGCTAATAGCGTCCCCGGTCAGGTATCAACAAGTCATCTTAGATACCGACAACACTTGAAAGGATTCCTGCACTTCTCAGGAGCACTGTCTTTTGAAGTAAGGCCGACGACGTGTTGGTGCCAAACTCCTTCTCTTGACCAACGTTGTTTTAACATATCCTGGGATTTGATTTGTGTATTTCTCCATGTTTTTATTGATCAATTCCAGTGTTTAATGTTATTATCCCAGTGTGTATTATTATCATTATTATTTATTTATTCATTCATTTATTCATTTTAATTAAATAATTAATTTATTTAAGTATTTATTTATGTATTTATTTATTTACTTATTTATTTATTTATTTAATTTATTTATTTATTTATTTATTTATTTATTTA
>JBAHVQ010193431.1:0-14301 GCA_036872915.1 Nanipora kamurai | reverse complement strand
AGGTTGCGGGTTCGATTCCCGTCTAGGGCTCAGAAATCATTTTTCTGAGAGAACGAGCTTGACGAACGTCCACTGGTCGTCTAATATCTATTAATCTTGGCCTCCTCATAAAATGGAAGCCAATTAAGCTTATTAAAAAGCGGAACAGAACGTGCACGATTCTCCGCATTCAAAATTAACCTTAAAGCACGTTTGGAAATTTAAAAATATAATCTAAATTAGATTTACTACACGAACACCATATATAGAACTTCCATACATCAGTACGGATTTAATTGCTGCGTTATAAAAAGTTAATCTTTCTTCATGTGGCAGGAAGTTAGTGATTCTCTCCAGGACGCTTGCCATGTAATCGAAATGTTGAAAAACTATATAATTTATTTCGTGATCGGGCTGGCCCGCTCCGTGTAATCAGCACCTTAAAAACTAAACAATGATATAAAATTAGAGTGTTGCTTCGGCAGTATTGAACGACTTGTACTAGATAACCTAAAGAGCTGAGAAACTGCCGGAACTTAAGTGTAGAAAACTGACGTTTCGACAGAAGGCCCTTCGTCGGAGTGAAACGTCAGTTTTTGTGCACTTAAGTTCCGGCAGTTTCCCGACTCTTTTGGTTACCTTAAAAACTGGACCAATTGGGGGAAAACCGGCCACCTAGAACTTTGGCAACACCTTTTTCCTTATAACAAACGCTGGCCAAAGTGACCGCTAGCTCTCCTCTCGTGTTTTCGTCTGAAAATTATAAGTTTGATTTTGTAGAATTAGTTAAGCAGTTCGAGAATTAATGGTATTGCAGCGAAAATGAAGCGAAAAAGCGACACTGAAAGTTATGGCTCCAAATTTGTGAAGGTAGGCTTATATGTAAAATTACTGATTAGTTGATTTAAGCAAACAAACCGTGTGTGAAGTAACACTCTTGAAACCCACGTGTACTTCGCGTTGGAGACTACAGTCTGCAGCCTTGCTTTTGGTCTCTTAAAATGCTGCGCAGAATAAATAGTTAGAGCATCTACATATGCCAAGAAAGTTTAAATGACTCGAATTTTGGTGACATTTGTTATTTATGGATATTTAGGACTAACGTGGTTCAACGCAACAGAATAGATTAGCTACTTGGCACTAACTCAGACAATCAATTTAGAACACATTTATTGCGGTAAATTTAAAATGGTAGACCAGTATTAACTGAAAAAGTACTTCACTGGCATTTGGGTACATTTTACTTTAACTAACAAAACATACATTGATTTCTCAGTAAGAAACAACTTCAAGATACACAAGATTTATCTACTTCAGAATCCTGTCAATACTTCCACCTCCACTGTAACTAATCCCTACCTTACGGTGGTTTCCTAGGGTTTTATGTATGGGAGCAATTGGTAGCGACTACAGCAGGAACTTTGAAAAATTACATGGAAGCCTCGCTAAAAACATGCTTCATCCGGCCAAAAACAAAAACAAACCTGGCTTGTATTTTCAATAAATTTTTATTTCAAAAAAGAATGTATAAACTTTTTTTTTATCTCAAAATGTAAAAACATTTATGCAATGTGACAGGTTTTCTTGTGGCCAACCAAGACAGCCAAACAATTACGTACACATTTCAAGTTGTTTTGTTGACTTCTGTGACCACCCTATGGTCCTTCTCTTACGTGACAAACAAAAGATCTTTAAAGAAATGCATGGTTTAAAAAATAGTTCAGTCTGAATTTTTGTATGAAGGCTCGAGAACCTCTATATGATGCATCCAATATCAAAAGGACAGAGGTATTGCAATACTTTTGAAACTGCACCTTTCAGTTCTTCTATATCACTAAGAGTAACTCACACTGGTCAATTTTGACAGCCATTATTCAACACTTTCAACATACAGACCATTCATAGGAGGTAAACTATATATACAAATATATATTCTTAGAAATGAATGGATTAAATTTCATTTCTAGCTGATCACATTATATTCTCAAATATTTTGATTGTCTTTACAGTGCCTATGTGGGCAGTACAATGATTCGGTGAAATCTTTTCAAATGTCATACAACTAGAGATATATGCTCAATGCTTTCAATTATGTTTTTTCAAAAAATTCCATCAAACAGTATTTCTTTTACACTTGAAAACTTGTAAATGTGACGATAGCAAAAAACCCATCTGAACAACACTGATTTATCTTTCAAAAATTTGTTCCTCCTAATCACTACAACTTACACGTGTGAATTTCTAGAAAGTTTCACCAAACAAAATTTGCAAAACTTTAGCAAAATGGTGAAAATTGGGGCATTTGCGAATAGATTTGTTGCCATGGCAACAGTCCCAAGCAGTAAAATGTTTAAAGGAAAGTAATCAAATGTGTATTGTTAATGTTTTTAGAGAGTTATAGATTATAAAGAAAAAACTTTAGTGTCCTATTATTTCAAAACCCTAGGCAGCCACCTTAAATGGTGTCAACCTGAAATAGCCCTGAATGTGACCGGTAGGTCACACTCAGGGCTATTTTATAATATATTTTTATGAAATATAATATATTTTTATAATATAGTATATTTATATATTTTTTTGTTAACAATACAGTGACATGACTGTCTGTTACCTTGAAACATTATTTAAGTTATGTATACATCTGAAAGATTCACCCTTATTTAATACTTGTCCAGGTAATTCCAAAAATACCTTCTTGCTTGTTTTATTACACTTTTTGTTGAAGGAAACCAAGCATGGGGAAGATGCTTTACCTTCAATTCATTATTCAGACAATAAGGAAGGCTTGTATCGACCACCAACATCTGAAGAAATTAATTCTTTGAAAGAAACAGAAAATTTATTTCAGTCAAGCCTGCTTCATATGCAGATCAATGAACTTTTGTCAGAGGTTTGTTTAAAGAAAACAAAAAAGAAACTTGAAGAAACATTACATGCATTAAATAAATTATTGATGTCTTTACCAGATGGAGAGGAGCAAGATGTAAGTATGGCTTCCAGCTGCAGGTTTTTATTTGTCATAAGAACATTACCATCACAAGTACTTCAGCTGCATGTGTATATCTTTGTTTGTGTTTAGAGTTCATTAAACATTTAAAGTGGTCTTACAGGATAAAAAAATCGAATTTTACCAAAATTCATTATTTTTTCATATTATTGAGATACAATCCTAAACCTTCCTAGATACTGTCTGCATCATTTTTTGTCTAAAATCACATTCTGCAGCCAAGAAAACTGTTCGTATTCTCAAACTGATATTCAAATTTGGACAAAGGAACGCACGCAATGACAATTGTTAATCGGTTTTACACAATTGACGTCACCCTAGGGAATTATCTCATTAAAATCTTTTAAGATCGTTTTTCTCGCTTTATGAAAATAGCCCGATAACTGATATTTCATGCAGGATATCTGAACGAATATTTTAGGTACAATTACCAAACTTTCATTTTGGCATGCAAACAGAAAAAATCAAGCTAAAGGCATACAGTGTGTTGTACAAAAGAGATTTTAGTTTACCTCCGAGACATTATTACGAATCATAGATTACAAATTATTCTAGTCTTCTATCTTGATTCGTTGACGAGTTATCATGTTTGTAAATTGATCTTATTTTTTCTTTTGGGTGTGGTAAATCTTGCTTGCTATGACAACAATTTTCAAAATAACATATTTTAGTTTAGCAAGCATCACCGACATCATAGTGTAGGTGGCTTTTGATTTCAGTGGAAGTGGCGAAAATTTTTTTTCCCCCTGTAAGACCACCTTAATAGTTTAACTTGCATCAATTAAACAAAGTTTGCTATGAGCATTTCAGGTTACTCAAAATTATTTGAAACATTTGAAATGATCACTAAGTATTTCTACCAACTTGCAAACCTTCATAAAACTCATATCTCAGAAATTATCTCAGAAAAAGGATTCCTGAGCCCAAGATGGGAATCAAACCTGCAACCTTCTGATGACCGGTGAGACACCCTAACCATTATGCTACCATGACTCAGATCATGAGCTAAGGTGCAGGTTTGTCATATGTGCTGCCTAAGCAGAAGCTGCAACATGTTAATGATTAAAACACTAAATGCTGAATACAGTTGCAGATTCAATTTGCATCTGGGACTCAGAAATTGTTTTTTCTGAAATAATGGCCTCGAGGAATGTTTGGTAGTCGTCTGATATATACCAAGCTCCCACATGAATTAAATTTGTGTTCAGCATTTAGTATTTGTATCAACTTGTTAACTTCATTATTATTTTTCTTATTAGTAAATTGATTGTAGTAGTACTGCAGTAGTAGGGGTTGTCATGGTACTTAAAGTGCAGGGTATTAAATACTGGTATTGGTATTAGTATAAATATAAAATAATAACAAATAATATCATTATCAGCATCATAATTATTATAACAACATTATCATCCCCACCATTACTGTGATCATTATTGTTATTATTTTGAGCAAATTAAATAAGTTCTGAAATACTTTTCTCTTTGGAAAGGCAGCTGAGCTGAACTGGCTTCCTAACCTGGTCAAGGTCCCTTTACCACCATTACCTGGTCCAGCTAAAGGAAAATTCCAGTTTTTTAAACCAAAATCTGTTACAGTTGTTGGAAGTTATCTTTTGGGTACATTATGCAAACCAGACTTAAATATTGACTTAGCAGTTCAATTACCACAGGTGAACATTCTTTTATATGATTCAAGAACATCTTAAAATATATTATTTTATTAACATACTATATCATACAGTATTTTTAAAAATTTTAGTTTGAAAAACAGTTAAAATGTAAATTCTGGAGAGACCTTTGGGAAGCAAATTATAACCTGCTTCAAAGTAGTAAATTGCATACATGTATATATATATGTACCAGTATATGTGTATGTGTATATATGTATGTGTATACGTATATGTATATGGGATTATTAGGATTGGGATTATTAACTCCTTGGTTCCAGATTCAGACACCAGTGACTGATGGAGACTTTAGTATTTTACTCTGGCTAACACCAGATGATTTTACATGTCAAATGAAAAACCCACTGTCACCAAGGAGTTAAAAGCAGCATAAAAATAAGCTTAAGCAATCAAAACAACTTAATTACATACAGACTAACTTAATTACAGTATGCACCAAAATGGGACTTTCAGATGCTTTTCCAGTAGCAACCAGTTTTTGTGTGTGCTTGGAGAGATAAGACTCGCATAGTGCCAAGAAAAGGACTTAAGTTTTCAAATTGCGTGAGGTTATTTTTATGCTGCTTTTATGGTAATTCCAATATATTCCATAAGCATAAATTAGTGTTAAAACATAGTGTGAACCTTGGCAACAAGAAGTTGAGTCATTTGAATACACCATATTCTATTTCAGAATCATCCTGAGGGTAATGTGAAACAAAAAATTCACGTTTAACCTACACTGCTAAACTGCATGAGCGGGATTTGAACTCGCACCTTCCCGAGGGGAAGTTAAACTGAAGTCCTAAGTCAACTTTTTCAGTTGACTTCAGCAGTGTAGGTTAAATGTGAATTTTTCATTGAATACACCATGCCAGTAGTGAGTACAAGTCAGTGTTAATATGCCAGAGCCCAGTGTCAACATTTTTCTGGAGAAATCCCTGTGTATGAATTTCTCAGGAATAAGTTCATAGCTGACTTAGACAGTAACTGGGTTAATAAAGTTAACTGGAAAACCTATTGACACCACCATCAAAACTACATGTAAAACACCAAAACAACTTACAAAAACAAGCTTGCAGAATGTTTTGCCTGACAGTTTTGGCAGCACCTGACTGGAAATAGTTTACAATTTTGCAAATTTACAGTGTACTGTATGATGCCCATGTAGAAAAAACCCCAGAAAAATGCAGCCTAAACCTACATACAGTACACCTCAGCTACCACCAGTAGCCTAGGCAAAAAGGCCATCATAGGTTAGTCACCCTTACAGACATCCATGTAGTGGTGTCATGTGATGCTACTCGCACAAAAAATATGCAAGATTCCTTAAGAATGGCCAATCACTCTTCTGTTCTTAAGATTAGAGAAGTAATTCAAGTAGTTCCAAAACCCAAATTACTGATAGCACTAAGTTTGAGAAGGTGATTAGCTATTGGCCAAGATAAAATATTGTTGAAAGGAATGTTGCTCTTGGAAATTAGCCACTTTTGGAAATTAACTGCTCTTGTGAAGTAGCTTCTCATGAGGAAGAGTGTTGTGTGATGAAATTAAGTGCAGCTGTGTGGCAACCTAATGTTATTAAGAATTGAGGTAAATACTTGCTGGAGTAAGACAAACGGTCATAATTTAATGGTGGACCTCTATCAGAATAGGATTACAGTAAATTGTGTAACCATAATGACAACCATTGCAACAACTACTGGTACTTTGCTTTCATTTTATACAGCATAATTATGCAACCAAGAAATCTGGCAGTTTGGAATTGTGATTTAAAAATTATATACAGGACAAGTTTATAAAAATTTCTTATCATAAAACGTTTTTGTGTATGTACCAGTATACATGTAGATGTTGTCAGGTTGAAGTAAAACTTTATAAACTTTTCATACATATAACTTTAATCTAAAAGATTGACTGATACATACATGAATATCATCTGATTATTATAATTTTAAGGACACTAAGCATAAAACCTTGGATGCCTTTGATACTTTGATTTTTTTGGTTTTTACAAATTTTCATAGGAGTGCTTACATGGAAAGGATTACCTAAATCTTCGTTATCACTACAAGAGAGGACTTTATCTTGCAATCATTGCTTCACATCTTCGAAAGAGCAAGATCTTTAAGCAAATTGAGTTTTCCTTACACAATGGAGACATTTGGAAACCCATCTGTCTTTTGAAACCTAAAGGTTAGTGTTATAATACTGATTTCAGAGCAAGGTGAGAACCAGAGAGTGGGCTCAAGGAAAAGATCTCAAATATTAAAGGTTAAATTGAAGGAGTTCAGATCAAAGAACAGAAGTAATGACAGTCATGTCAGATGTCACTACAGTACAATGCTCGACTATTTTAGTATTCCACTTCTTGAATCTAATAGGTTTCTCACAGTGGGTCTTCACCAAGAAGAATTTATTAATTTCCTAATAATTTTTGCTATTTTGAACTTTTTTTGAAACATACAGCATTGAAGGCTGTTCATGCAGAGCTTCTGCACAAACATATATTAACTTTAAACCATTCTCTGTACAATAGTGTTTTACATATATACTGTAGCTTCTGAAACTTATTCACATTCAATAAGTATATTGTCCAACTGAGTTCAGTATTTGATTATGTGCAAAGGCTTTTATACCTGATGAAATTGTCAGCCTGATTAGCATGAAGCTTTGTTATCTTAAAAAGCCAGTGAAAAGATTTGAATTTACTCTCAGGGGGAATGTGGGTAGGGTACTGTATATCACTTGGGTAGGAAACTTAGGGCTCTGACTTTATATAAAATCATCATCCATATTAGCTTAAAACTTTAAAAACCCAGATAGATCAACCAATAACTGTAGACTTGAAATCCCCAAGTGAGGCTTTTGAAGTTGTTTAAAACACTTGCCGCATGTGTTTTATCAAGTCTAAACTGTTCATGTAATACTAACATCACCATTTAAAGGGTTGGGAGTGGGTGACTGTTACGTGATTGTGTTATTAAAATGTCCTGCTAGTTTACTGTACTAGTCTGCTACTATACTGTCCATGTCATGCCAGTCTGGCTTAATTAAATGTATGTAAAGAGGAAATTGAGACAAAATGGAGGAGGTGTATGTTGACTTACAGGTAAACCAGGAGAAAAATTTATTATCAAGATCTTCATAACCCTGCCAACAGATGCGTTTAAACTTCACAGATTTTCACCCAAAGTGAATAATATCAGGCATCTCTGGTTTCATGGCCAGCAAGAAACAGAATCAAAAGGATCTGCACAAATAGGTTTGTTTACATTTCCAACACTGTTTGCTTAACCATTTGCCAGCCCAGGGCAAATTTTGTTGGTCAAAGGGATAGCCCTGGACATCATAGGGTTAACTTTTTAACGGAGGAGAGTGAATGCAGTGTAAATCATATTTGTGTACTGTAGATGAGAGCAAATTTCTACGATAAAACCTAGACTAAATGGGAATGTAAATGATTACAATAAATGATGCTGTAAGGATGTTCGTCCATTATCCATTCCTGCTAAAAGCATCAGCCCACCACTCTGTTTCCAATCATGTTGAGTATAACCATCTTGTGATAGCCAGAATAAAATTGAAAAAAATGTTGTCAAAGGCAAAAATCTGCTAAGTGTGAAAGCTTCATCACAGAAAACAGGACCTGTGATCAGTGAGATATCTTAGTTTCACAGAAACATGACAATGAATATTTAGTATTTTACAGTAAATTTTGTATCCTGCACGACAAGTGAATAATCCCTTGGGCAACCAGGCCTGTGCTTCCTTGTGCTTCCCTCACCTTCTATCATGCCTCTTTCCTTTTTTCTAGTACAATATCCTCCTGTTTGGCATCTTTTTTCTTTTATGTATCTCATACTGTTTTCTCCCATTTACTTGTGTTTCTTGTACAGTATGCACGTATGGTGCTCTTCTGATACGTTCTTGTATATCTTCCAGGCCTTGCCCGGAGTACAACTAACTCGCTCTATAAGAAGAGTGCATTGGTGACACTAGGTGTCCTTTAACCCTTTGGACACGAGCGGCCGATTTCCAGTGTATGGCCTCGGTAAACATTCAGGAGCTCAGTGTTCAAAGGGTTAATGCATGCGTATGGTACCAAAACAACAGTGGGTGACACTGACTTGTGTCTAGAAACCATCTAGAATTCGTAAGGCCAGTTCTAAAATGCTGCACATTTATGTTTTTTCAAATAATTGATATGCTTTCTGTTAAAACATAACACACGCTGTAATGTGAGTTTTAATTTTACAAGAAAAGGTAACAATAAAGTAACTTAAAAACAAGCTTGGCAAAAAATATGGATGAAGTGGGGAAATATGCACAGATTCACATCAGCGAATAGCTTCCAAAATTATCTCACAGCCCTCTGACATTTCTAGTTGACCATTCCCAAGTTCAATGTTCTTTCATTAAGTGGTTTCATGCTTGGTTTCCATGTAATCACCAAGCAAACACTGATTCAGTGACAGTGTCTTTTCAAACTGACGTGTACAACAACTGTGAGTTGCATCTTGATTTATAATTTAACAAAAAGGTCCATATGGATGAAAGAAGCTGTGGTTATAATATTTCACAGGGTTTTTGCAACTATATGTTTATCTACAGCTTGGTTTGGTTGAAACTGGCTATACACACCACTGCTTTTCTCCGATATAAATAGCCAGATAACATTCAGCTCTGTTAAATTGTTGAAAAGTTCATGAAATACAATGAACTTTTGACAATCCATTAAGAACATAATATATTTGTAGACTGTTGTTGGTACCATGAAAGTACATTGGTTTGCTTTGTATTGACCAAGTTTGTTGTGACAGCTACACAATCAAATGCGTACGGCGTGTGTTTTCAGGTGCTTACTACATGTGTGCACTTGATCAAGCACTGTTCCTGGCAGGGCCTGATCTTTGAAATCCTTTGTTCTTCATACTTCTTTCCCCACCTTCCCAAGTTTTCCCCTTTTCCTCTATGTCTCACACTATTTTCCCCTTTCTGCTTTTATACCTTTTCTATTTTACCCTTTCTATTTTCTTCTTTCTGCTCAGCCTGTAATTCCAATTGATCCTCTCCTCTTCTTTTATGTCTCCCATTGCTCATCTTGCTCAAATAACTATGTACTGGTATCCAATATGATAATATAATGCACATGTCCGTATCCATGCTTTGTTACAGAAGAAACCATTTTTCTTGTGTGTAGGAAACCTGTCGCATTATTCCATTTAATGTAAATGAAAAACAATTTTGTCTCTTCTTTTGTCAGATCCTGCATCACCAACTCCACATTACAACACATCAGTTTTAAAGGACATGTTGATGGAACAACATCTGCACTTTTTGTACAGCAAGATTTTCCATTGTCAATCAGTAGTTGATGCTGTAGTTCTGTGCAAAGTTTGGCTACATCAGCGACTGCTAAATGAGGTAGTTTTTTGTTCTTGGTTATAGTCAGGGATTTTTTACAGTATATCACCCAGCAGGGTTAAGGAAAGATTACTATCTCCCAGCAGCCAAGAGATAGCTTAATTTTATGAACTTAATGTGACCTTCAGGTATGTAATAAGTATTGAAATTTACAAAAAGAAGAATCTAAAGTCTTGATGCCTGATTATTCTGTTGATATTTAATCAGTTGATTTCATGGTTTGACACTCAGTGTTTTATTGTCTTTCAGGGTTTTCAGGGATTCACTGGTTTTCATGTCTCAATGATCATTGCTTACTTACTTCAAACACATCAAGTCAACCAACATATGAGTTCCTACCAAATCATTAGGATATTCTGGCAATTTTTAGGTAAGGACATTTAGGGCTTGTAAGAAGGTTTTTAATTCTATGTAGTAGATGTGCTCCTTGAGATTGTACCATCTAGGTTGATGTAAAGGTTGGAAAAAAATTAAACAAATTCAGCAATTTTATAAGATATTATGTTTAATGTCAAAGATCTCGGGGCACCCAACTGGAAAATTTTAGAAATTTGTTTATTGTTTGCAGCAATGTGATAAATTTTCCTGCGTAGTTCATGATGTAGTTGAGCCTAAAGTAAAGTACCTATGAAGCAAAAACTAAGTTGGTCTTATTTGAAAGAGCACTCAGATTTATTTAGGAACTTCTTTTGTAGTTTCTTCATGTCTACATGTAGCTTCTTTTGGAGATATTTCAGTTTGTTTGATATGTGGATGAGATGACTTGTGACATCATGTTGTTGACAAAGCTTTTGGAGAAATTGGTAATTATGTAATAACTTGTCTGTAATTTAAGGAAAGTAATTAAAACTTCATCTGCAGGTAAAGTTCAAAATACTGAATCCATCCTCACTAAAATATTGTTGCCATATTTGTATCCAGATTCCTCAAGTCTATAAGCTATAATTCATTTTTAAAGGTAAAGGTAATGGTATCTTTATTTACAGTGCAATGTATACTGGATAACCCCATCAGCTATTCCTCTCAGGTCCAGTAAAGGCCATCCCTGATGGGTCCAGTGCTTCTTTGGAAGGAAACTGGAGTACCCGGAGCAAACTTGTGATACAGGGTAGAGTCAAACTACACAATGCTCTCCTAACATTTGACCAAGGTAACTTTAATCTGAAAACCACATGGAGCCAGGAATCCAATCCTAGTCACAGAGGTGAGAGATATGTGCACTAACACTGCTGCCAACACCCCTAGTCTCTTAATGGGCCTTTTTATTCTTCACAAGTAACTTTGCTGTCTTCAGCATTCTGTACACCATGTGAAAATAAAGATATAATATCTTGATTTATCCTGGTGGGACAATAACTATTCTGTTTTTAGGAAAAGGAGAGCTGAGGACAAATTTGTCTCTATGGCAACAATATTTTAATTAGGATGAGGTCAGTGTTTTGAATTTTACCTGTGGATGAAGTTTTCATCAATTTCCTTGAATAGTGGATCAGTTATAGCATGTTTACCGATTCCTCCAAATATTTTGTCAACCACAAGACATTACAGGTCATCCATCTCATTACAAATCAAACAAAGTGAAATATCTCAAAATGGAAACAAGATACAGTAAAACTACAATAGGAGTTTCTAAATCATTCTGAGTGCTTTTTCAAATAATACAAACTTAATTTTTGCTTCATAGGTACTTCTTAGTGTTTCAAAGCCAAAAAAGTATTACAAAACAGTATTTACTGAATATTAGAACTGTATTTTGTATATGTAGCCATTTTCAATCAAACAGGCATAATGATAGTGATTTTGAATTGTAAAACAACAGAAAACAAGTATTGAATGGTCAGAAACTCAGAGAAGAAATTTGAGAACCATTTGCCACTCTAGCAACTCATGGCTTGTTTTGAAACCCATGAAACTTTCTTGAAGCCTTTTTTACCTGGTTTGTTGCAGTAGTTTGTGATGGTGAAATTGGATTTGTATACTGTATACATACCATTTGTCTGACTAATAAAAGACTTGTTTCTTTCATAGTGTCAAAGGATTTAACAATCAGTGGGATATCAATGGTGAATCAAAGGGATTTGCCTGATAATCCTATGGTTAGTCCAGTGAGATTAATTTTAAGACTGAACACCTGTATGCTATATTGATGCAACTGTTACTGTACAAACCTTTCACCCCCTTATTGATACAACTGTAAGATTTTCTTTCTCTTTTTTCCTCAAGCCTTCTTTGACAGATTTCCATGAAAGCTTTGAAGTAGTCTTTGTCGACCCTTCAGGATATCTTAATCTTTTTGCTGACATGACAAGGATGACATTCAAACAAGTAAGTCTGTTGGGATGTATTAATTGTTTTACACTCCTTAGCTTTCATCCCAAAAGGACCTGCAAGGAGCCCACAGGATTACTAGACATAGAATGCGTGCCTGCTAAGGTGACAAGCAGCAAATTGAACAATTTCTTGCCCTTATAGATCTGCCGTACTGGGTTTACCTCTGGTGGCCAACTATTAAGAAGTAGTTTGAAAATGAGACTTGGCTGTTATATTGTTTTCTGGTGAGGTGCCAAGAAGGCCATGTTCAGATCCACTAGTTTCTTCAGTATGTCGCAGTATCATCACAAAAAGATAGAAATTGTCAGCAATGCCCAAATGAACCATTTGTTTTTTTGTCAAAGTAGTCATGGGGAGAGTTGACAAGTGGCTACCTCCATGGCTGAGCCCTCCAAATTACTGGCAAGAGACTGGACCCAGTATTCTTTGTCTAATAATTCTATCATGAAGCCCTTATCTGTCTTTGATAACCACCTCAAAGTCAAAACAAAGCTGTATTAGTACTAGTCTTACTTTTAGATACTAAGTAGTCACCTAACCATTTTAGACTCAAATTTAAATCTAACCCTTCAGCTTCCAACCACGCGTGTAAGCGTGCTTTACGGTACACAAATTGGATGCATTAACAGGTTTAAAATGTCAAAAAATCTGTATTTAGGAAGATAAGGGTTTAATACAAGTTTAAACTTACATTTAAATGTAAAACAAAATTTATATTAAAAGTAGGATCAAATTTATAAATCAAAATTAGAATCAATTTAACCTTAACTGATAATCCTATCAGCTAAGCTATGCTGTTCTCCTCAGGGTCCAGTAAGGGTCATCCCTCATGGGTCCAGTGTTATTACTGGAGAAAACCGGTGTATCCGATGTTTGGTAGTGTCAAACTGGACAGCACTCTTCTCACATGTGACCAAGGGAACTTTAATCAGAAAACTGCACGAAGCCAGAATCGATTCCAGTCACAGAGGTGAGAGCCACGTGAACTAAGTATTAGACTTGCAACAAATCCTTCCCAGTCTCTTTTACACGGTGTGCTTCTCTGCTGGAAACGACTTGTCCCACTTGCAACACGCCAAATGTACCGGCGGATTTTTTAACCGGGGTGTAATTGGGGGTGTGTCATGCATCTCGCCAGTGACAAGCACATATTCAAACAACCTTATTGTGATGATGTGACGTCTGTTAATCACGTTTGCTCTTTAGAATAGCTAATCAGATTTAAATTCCTGCACGTGAAACAAGTCGACCGCTCAAGACTACTTAGCTCGCAGCTCGTCTCGAGACGTAGCCAGTCGTTGCCCGACAGTAGCAATACAAGGTGGGCGACTTGTGGCAAGTCTATCCCAAGTATATCCGTTTACAAACTTTAAATAACGACATGCGTACAGTAAAGTTTAGGCATTAATATTAATTAGCCCCTCTTAGGTATAAGATATTTGGTAACATCTCTGGTGCTTGTAAGCACGGTTAAATAACCATTGTTTAACATGTGAGTCTAACTAAATTTGAATGTATGTTTTGCAGTTGAGACAAGAAGCCAAACTTGCCTTAGATGTTTTGGACAACCAAAGGGATGATGGCTTTGATGCACTGTTCATGAAGAACATTCCCTTTATCACAAGATTTGATAATTTCTTTCAGTAAGCAGTTAGTAACACTTAGTTTTCATTTAAAGGTTAGGAAAACATGCCAGAAGCCGGTTTAAAGTACTTTCGTCGAATTAAACTTGAATGGAATGACTACAGATACACACGTAAAATGGCGCAGGTTGTTCCATACCCGCAAACAAGTTGTTTTATTATATACCAATGGTCAAAGTCCCCTTTTTCTAGTGTTTCATTGGTCGAGAGCGTATCACGTGAGAGAGACCAAATTAGGCTGTCTCCCT
>JBAHVQ010193420.1:0-14301 GCA_036872915.1 Nanipora kamurai | reverse complement strand
TTTGTCTCTATTTGTGTTATTTTCGCTCTACCTGTGATGGTATCGAGTGCTCTATTTATTCAAGTCACTTGTGTAGCTTTTTGGTTACATTTTGTTGTATGTATGTATGTATATATATATATATAAGGAATTGCTCACGTTTGGTAATACCAGAGCGCCAAAAATGAACTTCTAGAAACTTAAAAAACGGGGGACCATGCCTTCATACCCCATGGGAGACCACTTCACTGTACAATTCGAGCCTCTCTTACAGTAATCTTGTGTGCACTCCTGCTTGTAAACTCACCAGTAGGTGAACGGTGAAAATAGAGTACCTACTGAGTAAAGTACCTATAAAGTACCAATAAAGCACCTCTTTCTTGCATTTTGGTTTTACTTCCAGTTTAACGACATTTGTTTTTAAGAATCTACAAAATCAAAATTATATTACACTTTTGGTAAAAAAATTCACTTCTATCGGTTATAAGACTGCTCAGCAAATCCGATGTGCTACCGTTATGAGTTTAATATACAGAAAACGTGCTTGAAAAACACTTCTGGACTTTCCACTTCCGGTCTAAGATGGCGGCTATTTTGAAAAATCGCTTTAGCTTGTAAATAAATTCATTTTCGGGGTGGCTCCATATCCACATTTTAAAAGCACATTAAAATACATCTTTCCTCAAAGGTTAGTGACTTCTACCCAACGTGCACAATTTTCTCACATATCTGCTCTGCTATAAAGAGCTTTGCCAGTACTTTCCTGCTGTAGATTCGAGATAGTCAAAAAACCCCTCCACATTCCTAGAATGACAAGTTGAAATAAGACCTCCAATTAAAGCATGACTATTAAAATAAATACGCCGATATTCCTTCCTTGCTACAAAATGGCTATGGACTTGTTTAGGGGAATAATTAGGAACCTCAGTTTCCCTTTTCCTTTCAGTTTTTCAGCGAGTTTGCTTCGGGGGAATAGATGTGTTTAAACTCTTTTAAAGAATGGCTTAAAAGTAATGAATACATGTGCTTGTGCTCTGCTATTTAGGAAAATATGAAGAGACCTTATTGAAGGCATTATCCTGGCGAAACTTGGCAGATTAAAGAGTGAATCCAGTGGTTTTGTGATGGTACAGTAATCAGCATGATATGCACCATCAGTTCCTACCAATGAGGATTTAGATATGTACTGGTAATTATGATGTTTTGGAGGAAGAGCTTCATAAATTATCTGTCTGCTGGGGAACTGGCTGGATTAACCACCTGGCTGTAAAACAACATATTTTATAAATTTTAGCTTACACTTGTAGGTACAGTAATGTAGATACTGTAATGCAATATCACAATTATACTGCTTTAAATCCGTCAAGTATTGTATTGTCCTCACTTCCCGCTGTATTGTTATCACAATATGAAAGCTCATCTATCATGTCTCCTTGACTCTGGACAGAAAAATTCTGTGGTAAGCCGTTTGGGCAATATCAAGGCATAGGTGTCAAAATGTGGTGACATTGACTGCAGGGATGTCATTTCATGGCTTTTTACATTAATATCAACTCCTAATGAGTCACTGATGGTGGAACAAGTTCTTAAACAACGTGACAGCGTACAATGAGTTTTAAAATACTTTAGCAATAATAGTATATATGCTTATAGTACAGTTTTCTATATTTTGGTCATTATTTTGGGTACCGGTTGGCGTGTATTTATGTAAAGTCATCTAGACTAGAAACCAATCATTGCAAATAGCTTTGTGGAAATTGTTTTTAGACTCTCAAAGTGGTTGCTTGAGAGTGTATTTAAAACCATAGTTATTTACCTTTTTTTGTTGAACACGTATATCCTTAGTGGTAATGAGTATCTATACTTCCTTGTTTCATATAGTTTGAAGAAGATACAGTGCATATGTGATCTTATTACATTACAAGCGTGGCTTAGGCAATAACACAATTCGTAGGTTATTGCCACTGTTCCCATTTTCTGTTGCTAGTATGTTGTCAAAAAATTTCTCAGCCCGTGCATGCTTACGAAACTCAGAAAATTCCTCTGAGTCATATACGGGAGGCTTTTTGCTGCTATAAATTCACGATGTATCCTTTCTTCAACTAGATTTAGTGCAGTTTTTAAATTACATCACAAATAAAGGTAAGTATAGATGTACAGATAATTTCTGATTGTTCTGGGTTTTTTTCTACAGTTTTTTCTGTCACCTGGGACTTACTATTTATCAGCTTGTTAATTTTTTCTTACATATCTTTAAATAAACCAGGAGGTAGATCAACTTCCCCACCCAGCATTCTTTCGATTGGACCAAATCATGAGTCTTGTTTCTCAATCCCTGCCATTGAAATTTGAAATATGAAGATAAATACTGAATAAACATTATATTGCCAACTCCCATAATTACAGTTACGTGGAAAAAAGTTCTTTCCCTTCTTCTATTGTCTGAACCAGCTGTGCGACAATAGGGGCAAAGAATGCCGGGCTCGGTGTGCGTAACTGACGTAATACCAAAACAAATTCGTAAATATTGTTGTTCACTTTCGACATTTCATGTACTAAGTTTATTTTTTTCTCCGTTTCGGTGACATACAATGCATGTTTCTCTGGTTGATGCACTAGTACATTTCAAAATCCTGAAAATTAACGCTGCAAGTATCAAAACTTATTCAACGCATTCGACCGCCATATTTGTTTACGTCGGAACCCTCTCTGGAAATCCCGCGCACAACTTCCGGTGGACGCAAGCCCAGCCAGATCTCCCAGCTGCTCTTTGATATCAAAATGCATCTACTCTATTATTAAACTTAGTTCTCCAGGAGATGTTTTCAACTCATTCTACTGATGAGAATGCGAGAATTCAATTTTCTTAATATTCTCTCAAACATTCACTTCGCCATATAAGGAAGTGGTGTTTTGTGTTTTATCAGCAGATCCAAACACTGAGAAACAATAAGAACCTTCAGCCTTCGGCTTCGCGTTTTGATTTCTGTATGTTTCCTCGCGTTTGGATCCTCTAATGAAACTCTCTTACTTGCCCTTTATGTAATATTTAAAAAACGAGTAGGAGTGTTCTAGATCCGATAAAACACGAAATACGAGTTTTTTGAATGGCTTCAAAAACGAACCCCTCAACGCGCCAATCTACGAAGAAAATTTGAAAATTAATGATTTCTAAGCCGAGAAAATTCGACAAGAAAAACGAGCGTATCTTTATCACATATAAAGATACGACACGGTTTTATCTTTGCTTTGTATTTTCCTCGTGAATTATTGGGTTTTAGAAATATAATGTATACATATACATATCTATATAATATATATTTATATATTGATAATATAATATATTATAATATACATAAAATATAACATATATATTTATGTATGTATATGTATATATGTATGTTTATATATACTGTCTATATATTGATAAATTATACAGCTGAGATGTGATATGCAAAAATAATTCCATGAAGCTCATTTAGGTTCTCTTGGTAAGCCAATTTCTGTTTATCTTCGACCATTCAGTTACTAGAAAAATGGATGGCATATATTAATATTGTTTTGGGTCACAATATCTCCCAGACCAACGAAGAAGTGCAGGCTGTAAAGATCCCGGTGAAATTCTCATTCCAAGCCTTGATGGATGTTAAATATATAAGTTTAATGAAGGACAACTTTCAACACGAGGAAGCTATTATTATGAACCATTGATGAAAGTCATATGACGGAAACATTTGAATGATACTTTTCGCCAGTTAGAAGTAGTCAGTCACATCTGAAAATGATCGAGGAGCGGAATTCGTGCGAAGACGTTTTTCAGCTCAGGCTTAAAATGTCCGCACTAATAAAATTCAGAGGTTCGGTATTTCTCAATTATGAATGGAAGCTATTCCACATTTTCCCCTATATACCTGAGGCTCTTTTTGTACTTTGTTTAGTTACGATACCCTAAGCGAAGTTCGAGCATCTGTTCGATTATCTTGAATATTTCATTTCTTTATATAGTCTGTCCTGCACTACAGCAATCTGGCCTTCACGAAAAACAACAAATATACCATAACTGCAAGAAATGATCCTTGGAGGCAATTTGGTCAGCGGTGTGGATTTAGTGTTGGAGATATTCGCCAAATCAACAGGCTTTACAAATGTCATCGATATAATCGAAAGTTGAAAGGCTTAAGAAATAGTAAAACTCTTTGCGATGATAACATGATATCTTTCCGACGTTAAACTAAAATAAAGCAATGGTTGTTTATGTTGGGTGTTTTAGTTAAAGGGTTTTGTCAATTTTGTTAATTTAGTTAGGGTGGTATTCCAGAATTTTTTAAGTTTTTTAAAATAATAGTCAGACCCTTGTTATTTTTTTATCATATGAAAGGTATATTCTTACTGATTACCAAAATGTAGTTTTTTACAGTTATGGTTACCATAGTGACCAGCTAATTGGCCCCAGCCGTGATTTTAATGGCTTCCTTGTAAAAATGATTGCAAGGAGGGCAATGCCTGAAAGTAAAAAATGTTGCAGATATCTAAAGAACAATATCTAAACTGTGTCATGAACCTAAAAAATAGCATACTTTTTATTAAGACAGTGTTTTTTTTCAAAGCTTATGAAATTGTTCGGAATCACAATGTTTAATAGTTAATCTTTTGTTACATTGTCCGGAAAATATCTATTTTTTTAGGTTTAAAACATAGAATGTTACAATGTTATTGCACCCTGAAATTTTCAGAGCTTTTGTTTCAATACTTTTTGAGATATCCTTTTTGGCGTAATGGTAAATTATAATGGCAAAATATCTTGTGGAATACGGAATACCACCTTAAAGGGTTATACAATGGAGAATGGCTAGTTGACGAGGGGAGACGCGCTGAGCTGTACTGCTGTGCTAAAAACATTCTAGACAATATTGAATTTCCTGCTATATCTCATTGGTCTATATCCCTCCTTCTTAATTTACTCTTCTATCCGTCCTTTGGCCTGTGTTTTTGACATCAGCATGGGATCAATATCTTTGTTACCCAACACTCCAACAGGATTTTACTTGAAGAGACGCCATCCTCTCGTGGTTAACTAATATAACTGTCTGACTGAAAATAGATAAGGCCAATAAATCTTAAGTCAATCATTTCTTCTGTTTACCATTAGTCCGTTCACCATTCAATCCAGCTGCCCGTCCATGTGTTAATCAATTAATGATTTGACAAATAGGTTTCAATTTTCCGTTGTCTGTTCAATTATAGACCTATAATTGAACAGACAAAAACTATTTAAAATGATGATTGAAAGCTTACGGGGAAGTTTCAGGGCATTGAAAAACACAAAAACAGTAATCTGACGTGATCCATGATCTATACAAACGAAACAACGTCATTGGTTCATGACGAATACCTGAGGTTGTGATTGGTTCACTGTTTTAGTAACGCTATTCGTGTCTCTGTTGTTTAATAGATCATGGCTAATGACTAATGAAAATGCACGAATAATGAAATTTATACTGAAGTTTATTGTATAACGGCTTGTAGATAACCAAAACGTATGGGAAATTGGCAGTACTTAAGTGTAGAAAAACTGACGTTTCTGGTAAAGGCTCTTCGTCTTAGTAAAACGTAAAATGCAAAAGAAGTAGGTGGTGTTTTGACAGTGAGAAAAAATCAGGTGACAAAAAGATGATCGATAGAATAGAAAAATCGATTAGAAACTGATTAATGAGATTTAAATGATAGGTAGTCATTTGCTATTTTAAAACGTCGATCAGTTAACCGAAAATGGGAGGACCCAGCAGAGTCGTCAAGGGAATAATGGATACAAGCCATCGTTTTTTATCCGCCTTGCTTGAAAAACAAAAGACATTAACTTGTATGGAGGGAAATGTCATTACAAAAAGTAATAAATGAAAAAATCTAGCTATAAAGGAATCAGGAATACAAGCCACTGTTTATATCCGCCCATGCTAGACAAATCATTAACTTGTGAACGGATAAACCACACAAACTGAAATAAAAATTAAAATACAATCCGAGGGAATAAAGCTCACAAGCTAACGTTTTCTTCTGCTCATGCAAGATAAAAACAGTAACCTAATGAGACTAGAAATTAAATGAAAGAAAAATGTTCATTGATTCCATAGGGATAAACGGTTCCAAGTTCCAAGTAAAACGTCTTTCTTGTCTCTTGCGGCTATCGTTACTCCGGAAAATTTGTGAGATGGCCTAAATTTTCGTATCAGCAAACGAATGGATAGTACTATTAAAATAGGTTGAAGTTTTAATAGTACTTAAGAGCGACTTCCTGTAACTACCACCTATACCTATACAAGATAGAAAAATTCGAATTTTTCGTAATGAAGGTCTTTGTTAACTTATTTAAAAAATATGAGTTCTGGGTTGTTTGGGTATTTACTTCAGTTTTATCTGAGACTTCTTTTTATTTACCGCACTGAAGCGGCCAGAATCTGCCCCGAAAACCGTTTTTTTCTTTTTTGGGTAAGGGAGCTAAATTTCAAGCCGTTACAGAAAAAGCTATACGGCACCATTAAAATATCGTCTTTTTTCATTTATTTACTGTTGTCAGACAAGAATATTACTCTAACTTGAT
The DNA here is from genome assembly GCA_036872915.1 of Nanipora kamurai. NCBI lineage: Eukaryota > Metazoa > Cnidaria > Anthozoa > Scleralcyonacea > Helioporidae > Nanipora > Nanipora kamurai. Next base: position 7,724 of record JBAHVQ010193420.1, on the reverse strand, counting down.
TTTTTATGTAATTTCAATATTAATGTCGTGCGACGATATTGTGTCACATTAAATTTTAGGCCTATTTCAAGGGCCAAAATAGTAATCTGGTACATGGACTTACCAATTAAAGTTATTTTTCAGGATAAAAGTATCATATTCAATTGCTTTGTACCAAAATTTAGCTTGGGTACTTACAAAGAAAAACTTTGACAGCGTTTTGAAAAGTGGGCACTTGACCTTTACCGGCACTTTGACCCATCATTAATGCGACGGTCGTCGCTAACATTAATTTAGTAATGACGCCGTGAAGGAGAAAACATTTATTGCAGCGTGTGTCAAGTGACATTTGACCATTTCAAGATCACGTTTCAAAAATAAATCGTCAGGTTTAAGGTTACGTGTTCAGTAAGGCGGTTACTTATCAATTAATCGTTATCTTTAAGGCTTTTAATTCCGAAAACTGCTCATTTATCTGGCTAAAACAAACCTTTTCAAACTCCTTGTGGGTGGAGTAATTTTTATTTATTTATTTAAAGAGAGTAAATGACACGATCAATGTGGGCACGTGTTTATTTTTGGCTTTTTAAGTGTCTTTTATGACGTGGTAGTAGACTGGCCTTTTCAAGCGTAATTTCTTCTTTTGAACCATTTGAATGGCCTAAAAATAATCGGCTGGCTAAATTGTTTTTGAATGATCTTGGTCCTTTGGAAAGTTGACGTCAGCTCCTTTTTCTTATTGTTTTGAGTCACTTCGTAACAGAGGAATATTATCGACAACAATTAGTCGATATCAAGCCTCTCGCAAATATTTCAGTGGTTTGTAGCGGTTAACTTGCACAATAATGACGTTTGGCGGTTGCAAGTTCAGATATGCAAAAATATCAATTCAGAAATTGGCAACAACAAAAAATACCTGAAAACTAGTAGATTAGTAAGTAAACAATGTTCTTCGAAGTATTTCTTACCTAGAATGAGCCAAAAAATCTTGGCAAAAATCTAAAATATGCTGCTGAATTTTGGATGGTGGTTTCGAAACTTAGAAACGCCAAGTTACATTAATCGAAAGATGGGTTTTGAAGCTCGCGTGTGTTTTCTGAGCCATGTTTTCGAAATTCAACGATTACGAAATTCAGGATTACGAAATTCAACATTTCCTGTTGAATTTCGTAATCCTGCACACATGAATTGACGATGGCTTTTTGTGATTTTGTCAAACTTGCCAAAAAGACATTGAAAGCCATTTGAAATCTTACCAAGTGTATAGAGACCCAACATTAAACTCAGAATCCAAACTTATACTCGCTCGAGCAGGTAAGGAAAGACGATGTACCAGTGTACTTTTTTTCAAACAAAATGTATTGAGACCTCTCAACTTTCGGCTGTGTTTAAAATAGCCCCGTACAACTTCAAAATTGTAGAAGGCACGTAGATGTGCTCATTGGATATACAATATTTCTTTGAAAGTTATTGATGTGGCTATCACTCTAATACGAAATAAATGTTTAGGGCAGGGGCTCAGATAACCTTGAATATAGCATGGTTCCCACGTTTCTAATTTCACGGAGAGTTGATGGTGTCTTGTATGAAAATACAGCTAGGCGTTGCTACGGTTTTTCTTTGGCATGACTTTCTTTTAATTAGTCAAGGATATATTGCGTTATAAACCCTATGTATAAATGCCTGTTAATTTAATATTCCCCTTTTTACCTCATGGATGACATAATCCATGAGGTATAGTGGTGATGTTCAATTCACTCAGCTGGTCGATGGGCTATTAACTTTCCGTTAGGTCTGCTGACCCCAACACTGCTGGCTATGCCGACTTCTAATCGAGCCGACATTGAGCCTCGTTTTTGTTTTATACTGACCAACTATTGCTTGTACTTGTTCACGAGCCGCAACAAAGGGTACATAAGGTATTCAACCAGTCTCCAATTTTGAGGAATCGCGGCGCAAAATGTACAAATTTTTCTGCTCTCAATAAAAATACTTGGTCTTACCACTTCTTAGGCTCCCATTCTCTACTGCATATTCATCCATGAAGTGGCTCACAGGTACCTTTCATTGAAAGCTGGGTTTTAGCTAGATATATGAACGTTTTTACGAACTAAAAGCTTTAAAGTAAGCGAACACGCCCGCCTTACAAAGCCAAAAATAAACCCGTTCCCACATTTATTAATCACCATGATAGGGTGGAGTGTCAATCTTTTGTTTCGAAGAGTATAACTTGATTATACTTGATCGTGTTACTTGCTCTCTTTAAATAAATAAAAAAATATCTCACCCAAAAGGATTTTGAAAAGGTTTGTTTTTGTTGGATAAATGGGCAATTTTCGGAATTGGAACCTTTAAAGATAGCTATTAATTGATTAGTTACCGCCTTACTGAACATGCAGCCTTAAACCTGGCGATTTATTTTTGAAGCCTGATCTTCAAAATGGTCAAATGTCATTTAGCACACACTGCAGTAAATGTTCTCTTATTCACGTAAATAAAAAAGTAAATTGACCACCTTTTAGTGCACCAAGGGACAAAAATATCTGTTTTTGAAAGTGAATTGTTTGGGAGTTTTGGGATCCTCACCTCCGCTTGTATACAAATGCTTGTAAGACTTTCGTCTTTCAGGAGTCGATCTGCTCCTGTTCCCTCTTCCGAGACTTTTGCAAGTAAATAATTTGGGAAAATTGTCAGACATCATACTTCTGATTCAGAGCGAAGTGACGGATAATACATAGAAATTACATAACATCTGCTTTTTTTAACACCACAGCCAAACGTTTGCGCATGCGTGAGCGTCTAACGATTTGAGTACTTTTCGTTAGAGAAGACTGAAAATATTCGTAATTATTTTTCAAAGTGTATGTGTATGAAAATTATGGTTGAGTGAACTCAGAATACTCGCAAACTAATGTTATCAGTGAAGACATGTACAGATTATCTTTTCAGTGGTCCTCCCTTAAGCGTGAAACGCTTTTCAGAACTAAGTCTAAGAGTCCGGACCCCACCGGACGACGATGTTGCTTTCCCCCTACTTGCTAACTTTTAAACGGCGTTGTAAAGAGTCGGTCGAGATTCTTACCTCTCAGCTCTATAATAGGGTGTTTGGAAAACGCAACGTCAAGACGACGGTAATGTGTATTGCTGCGGAAATGGACTGAATGTATTTCAGTCGTCTTTAGTACGTCGATCAAAACTTTTAATTTTCTCAAAAATAGTCGGTTTATCCTCTGAATGACTTTCTGAGAGGTAATTCGTATCTATTTTATTTACAAAATTTAATATGAAATATGGAATATGTAATCTTAAAGAAGCTTACGAATTATGTCCACAACTATTATACATGGCAACTGAAGCAACTTCTTAGGTAAGCTGGGGATAATGTACATCCTCCCTTCACTTGTTATGCCCAAAGACGTTACCTTTGCTAGAGTTAATGTCATGCTGGTATATTTTTATGTCATGTATCTGTGTTTTGCGCTCTTATTACATCGACTTACTTCGTCTTCGTACATTTGAGCCCTTAAACCCGTGCCGTCTGCGTGACGGCGCTTCTTGTTTTGTATCACATATCGAAACATATCTGTCCTCACATTTTAATTTTTGCCTTGGAAAAGGTATATAGGAATGTGGTCTTCTGACATTTTTATGTTTCCTTTGAAACGTACATTGCAGGTTCAGATGTTACGATGCATTTGAATATTTTCATATCTGAATTCTCTTAGACGTATTTTCAACAATTTCAAACTCTTCTGATACCCAAACTGCTCCCATTTACTCCTATACCTTTCTTTTGCAGCAGATTGGTATGTATTGGAACGAAAAAATACTTTACAATACAAGAAAAACTCGGGAAAAAAATGACAAACCGCGAATAGTTGTGGTTGCGAATTGTATAGTCATGTTTATCAGTAGAAATAGATGCTCCAGGCGGAAAATGAATTCGAGTTAAAAATATGATGGCCCAGACAATATATTTAAATAGAGGCATAACAAAGACATATATATGAAATATTTAATGAACTGACGTTTCGTCGCTAAACCCGCAACATCTTCAGAGTGAGATAAAATTACAAAGTCTCGGCTTAAATATAGTAGGCTATTTACAAAAATAGAAGTGATGTGACAAAGATGAGAGTAAGACGATACCGCATGGTGAGAATGCGATAGAAGAGGAAGAGAAGTTAGAATAGAGTCAAAGGAACAGATCTGATGTTTGCGTTAAGTGAGAGATTAAGTTTATGAATAAGCAAACCTTCTCGAATCTAAAGTTCAGAAGTGGAAGAGCATGAGGTTAAAATCTAAAAATCATTAAGCGATACGTCGTAGCACACCATAAAAATACCGGCCATTCCGTATGTACTTCCAATGTTGTACTACCCCCCTGAACAATACTGTGTTGATCCCGTGAAAAATATTGTGCTACATGTCGAGTCCAATATTTTCAAAAGTGCTTTTGAGCCAGGGGGCAGAACCGGGATTTCGGAAAGGATGTGGCAAAGTCAAAAAATTTACTCCAGTGATAAAGAGGCTGCTTTGCGGACTTTGGAGAAAAATTTTTCGATTTAAGAATCCTGAAATCGCTCTAAAATGCATTCCTAGCCAAAATATTGCAAAAAATTTCATATTTTTCTGAAAAAAATAGATAATATTTAGTTAAGACCAAGAGAATGTCCCACCTATGGGGAAGCCAATTACCCCCGATTTCTCCCTTCCCCTTGGTTGTTGGCAACGTAGAACAACCATATTAAAATTAATTAACCTCGAAGGGACATCATAGCAACGACCGGTTGCAAGAAAACAAGAGTCAAAACGACTCCTTTTGGCTCTGAAGATGACTGCCGCTAAAGCTGTCGAAACGTCAATCACTTCTACCAATAGTCTTTCTCAAGACTACACTAGCCTGGACTTCCACAAACATGTTACGATTCTCCCAGGTACAAACCATTTACTTTATTGTCGAGACATTGATGAATGATGTTTTTGGTTCATCAATGTTATTCATTCCTAATAACAATGATTTTATGGTACTGTTCAGCCAAAAGGCTGTGCCAAGATATTTTTGTGCGTGTAGTGTAATTGATTTAGAATAATTAAGATAATTTAAAATAAATGACTAACTATCTTTTATGAAGTCGTTGTTTATGAATAGTGTTCTGTAGGTCAAAGGCTTATTGTTTTGTAATTAGATTTGGAGAAGGGTTGGTTATAGTGTTATAGTTTGTCATATTGTCAGATTGAGATTGCCCTTCATAGAGTAAATATCCAACGAATAGAAGTTGTCAAATAAATATATTTTGACAGAATGACACAGACCCACTGAATGTAGTCGTTTTTTAGTAAGATAGAACCAGAGTGGGGAGTGGTTCTCTACGTTGCAAAAGATTATTTGAATCATAGGTGCAACTATGTTTTGAGTTTATATTTAAATTAACTTTTAACCAATACTGCTCTTCAATTTTATGTTGACTGTATTTACAGTCATGACCAGGTTTTGATCGAACGACTCAGCGCGGTTCACAGTCTTTAGTTCTTGCTGCCAAAGGAGTTCAGTTGGGATTAGAGCCAGCAAAATTTGGATCATTCTTTGCAAAACATATTACGTAAAAAAGTCAATCTTACTGCAGAAGTAATCTTATGAAAATAGTATATGTTACTCAAATCAAAATTAACCGAAAAGCATCATCTTACAAACCCAAGAAATGTGTCAAAAAACTAGAGTATATGATCGTCCAGGTTAGTGTAGTCTTGAGAAAGACTGTTGGTGGAACTGACTGACGTTTCGACAGCCTTAGCAGCGGTCATCTTCAGAGTCAGAAGGAGAGTAAATCTTAGGTTCGTCTGTAAAGTATTTGTATCTGGTTCGTGCGTCATAAGTGGGCGGTCGTATGAGTCACAGAGGTGAAAAAAACCAACAAAGAAATCAACAAGAGACAAAACCAACCACATTGCCGAACACCACCGACAAACCCAATACAGCATTGACTGGGAATTGGCAAAATGCATTACTTGCAGCACCAACTACAAACAGCGCCTTACACTAGAAAGCCGGTATACGAACTTAGAACAAAAACCATTAAACCGATCACAACAATTACCGGGACCTTATAAACGACTTATTCACAAATTTAAACGTGTGAACAAGCAATAGACTTAACACTTCGACAAACTGATAATTAACGCCTACACAACCATACCCACTGCTTTTCGCAAACAACCACACCTCTATGACTCATACGACAGCCTACTTATGATGACATTTACTCTCCTTTTGACTCTGAAGATGACTGCCGCTAAAGCTGTCGAAACGTCAGTCACATCCACCAACAGTCTTTCTCAAGACTACACTAACCTGGACGATCAACTTCCACAAACATGGCAAGATGAAATTCATTTACAACAAGTAATTAAATAGCTTAACTAGAAGAATGAACTCGGGTAAGAGTTAAATGTCCCGATATGGAGGAAACTAGTATATGTTTCGAAATATCAAGAGCCCAAGTAACATCATTTCGCGACCAGCTCCCAACTTGACCTGTAGCTCAGTTGGTAGAGCGTCGGATTGGTAAACCGAAAGTCGCGGGTTCACATCCCTGCCGGGCCAAGTGGAGTTTTCACTACCTGTCCGGTATGGTTCGTCACTCGGAGTGGCATCTAACATCATTAAGTAATTAAATAATCCGCGGAACTGTAGTTCAACGTAAAAAGCATTAATATTTATGAAATTTCATTAGCGTCAATCAAAATTCAATAAGAAAAAGGAGAAAAATCAACAAATTTTATGTCAGTGTTCATTTGAGCGATTATCATTTTCAATAGTTCCTTTCAAACTTTAGCAACGCCAATCAAATTATAATTGCGCTAAAAGTAACTTCAATTTTCGACAAGTGATTAAATATTCCCTTTAAGTCGAAGTTCAATAACTTCAAAGCACCAAACACTAACATTTATGGTATTTCATTAGCGTCAATCTAAATTCAATAAGAAAAATTCCATGGGAAATCAATAAATTAAATTAAAAGTCAATCACGATAACGCGTATATATGTTGTACGAAGAAGGATAGTAGTAACAATTACTAAGACTGGTAATGTCTACAGAAAATTGTTGCACAAAATATAGCATTTGAAACGTCGTTTTCAGATGAGTGGTGCTAGAGTAAGCATTACGCGGTACGATGACTGAGTGAAGAAGGATACAGAGAATTCGCAGGATAACAGGGAACGGTTAATACTGGTTTTTGAAGAGCCAGAACAAGACTATATCTCACAATGGCGGATACTTTAGGGTGTTCAATACGCTCAACTGCCACTAGGATAATATTCAAATATTGTACATTTGAGAAGGGAGGTAAAGAGCCCTTATGAATCTTCTCTTTCTGCGATATTCTCTGCCTCCTTCTTGGTTCAGTCTTGTAGCGTTCACTCTAGCCCCAAACATCTGAAAACAACGTTTTAAGTGCTGTCTTGTGTTACTGTATGTACAACGTATACCCACACGTTATCGCTAATTGACTTTTTATTTCGTGAAGCGTCGACTTGGAGTGTCACTGGTTTTGCGACATCGTAGTAGTGCAGAGTGCCAGGGTCAGTTAGTAAATACTGTAGATCTCGGAACGCTTTCTCGTGTGTTTCGAGCCAGTGGAATGCAACGTTCTTCTTGATGAGTTCCCTCAGGGGTGCGGTGACATCCGAAATGTGCGGTGCGAACTTGGCGATAAAATTGACCATGCCTAACAGTCGTTGG